>WYDI02014674.1:0-76850 GCA_009867235.2 Psittacus erithacus
GAGCCCGAGCCGGACGCGGGGCCGCCAGGGGGGCCGCCAGCGCCCCCCGCCGCCGCCGCGGCCCGCCGCCCGGCCTCGGCAGCGGCCCTGGGGGAACTGGAGGCGCTGAACCTGAGCGGGCGGGGGCTGGAGGAGCTGCCTGAAGAGGTGGGCGCCGCCCTGAGCGGGCTGCGGGTGCTGAGCTTGCGGCGTAACCGGCTGGTCCGCCTGCCCGCAGCCGCCCTCCGCCACCTGGGCCGCCTGGCCGAGCTCGACCTCAGCCACAACCGGCTGCGGGGCTTGGGGGACGGCGGGGCGCTGGCAGAGTTGCGGGGCTTGCGCAAGCTCAGCCTCAGCCACAACGAACTGGGCGCCGAGGGCCCGGGCCTGCCTCCCCGCCTCGCCGAGCTGGGCCGCCTCGAGGAGCTTGACCTCAGCTTCAACCGCCTGCGCCGCCTGCCCGAAGGCCTGGGCCGCCTGCAGCACCTCCGCACCCTCGACGTCGACCACAACCTGCTGCCCTCCTTCCCCGCCCAGCTGCTGGAGCTGGCCGCCCTGGAGGAGCTCGACTGCTCTGGCAACCGCCACCTCGGGGCCCTGCCCGAGGGCATCGCTGCCCTCCGCCGCCTCAAGATCCTCTGGCTGAGTGGCACCGGGCTGGCGGCCCTGCCTGAGGGCCTGTGTCAGCTGAGCGCCCTCGAGAGCCTCATGCTGGACGGCAACCGGCTGCAGGTGTTACCCGCTGGCTTCGGCAGCCTGCAGCGGCTCAAGATGCTGAACCTCTCCTCCAATCTGCTGGGGGAGTTCCCTGCTGCCATCTTGGCGCTCCCCAGCCTGGAGGAGCTCTACCTGAGCCGCAACCAGCTCACCCTGCTTCCTCCTGGTCTTTGTCAGCTCCACCAGCTCCGCACGCTCTGGCTGGACAACAACCGCATCCGCTACCTGCCTGACTCCATCGTGCTCCTCCACAGCCTGGAGGAGCTGGTCCTGCAAGGCAATCAGATTGCCATTCTCCCTGAGGGCTTCGGGCAGCTTTCCCGAGTCACCCTGTGGAAGATCAAAGACAACCCCCTCATCCAGCCCCCCTATGAGGTGTGCATGAAAGGCATCCCCTACATTGCAGCCTACCAGCAGGAGCTGGCCCACTCCCAGCCTGCCCTCAAACCCCGCCTCAAGCTGGTCCTTATGGGCCTAAAAGATGCAGGAAAGACCTTGCTGAGACGATGCCTCATGGAGGAGGATGGGCAGAGGGAGGATGTGGGAGGTCTGGAAGTAGGGAGCACCCAGCCTAGGCAGCAGGACAATGGAACAGTGCCAGTTGGGTGTTGCCCCTTCCTGGAGCCTCAGGATGCTTCCTCATCGGGGGTACCTGCCACACAGCAGCTGGAACATCTCCCCATTGAGCGACAGGACATCCCTTCTCACATGCCCATTCATCGAATGAAGGGGGAAATACCGTGCCCTGCACCTTCGCTGCCACCCAGTGCCCCTCAACTACCATCAGGACTGGGGCTCTCAGGAGGCAGCAAGGGCATTGAGGTGATGGACTGGACAGCGGATGCAGAGAGGGGCCTGACATTCATTGTGTATGAGCTAGCTGGGGACCCGAGCTATGATGTTATCCAGTCTTTCTTCCTGTCTCCCGGAGCCCTGTATGTGCTGGTGGTGAATTTGAGTGCCTATGTCCCTCAGCACTTTTACCCCTCTGTAGGCTATTTCTTGCACTGGCTTGGTTCCAAGGTGCCCCATGCCGTGGTGTGCATGGTGGGAACCCATGCTGACCTCTGTGCGGAGCGGGAGCTGGAAGAGAAGTGCCTGGACATCCATCACCAGATTGCTCAGCAGGAGAAGCGGGATGCTGAGGGACTCCAGAGCTTGGTCCAGCAGGTGGATGAGGCTCTGGGACAGGACTTTGACCTGCGCTGCTCCAGCCCGCACGCTGCCTTTTACGGGGTCTCGGACAAGAACTTGCGTCGGAAGAAAGCCCAGTTTCAGTACCTGCTCGCCCACCGCCCGCAGATCCTCTCTCCAGTGCTGCCTTTCAGCTGCCGGGACCGCTGCCAGGTACATCGCCTGCGGGACAAGCTCCTCTCGGTGGCTGAGCACCGGGATATCTTCCCAAACCTGCACCGCGTGTTGCCCAAATCCTGGCAAGTGCTGGAGGAGCTGCACTTCCAGCCACAAGCTCAGCAGCTGTGGCTTAGCTGGTGGGACTCTGCCCGGTTGGGCTTGCAGGCAGGCCTGACAGAGGATCGACTCCAGAGTGCACTGTCCTACCTGCACGAGAGTGGGAAGCTGCTCTACTTTGAGGAACACCTCACCTTGCGGGAGTATGTGTTCCACAACCTGCCACGGCTCATTGACATCCTCAACGTCTTTTGCCAGCGGGATGCTGCCGTGCTGCTCCAAAAACTGCTCAGCGACACCCAGATAGATGAACTGAGGGCCACTCAGCTCCATCATTACGTGGAGGGCTTCTTGCTGCACGGCCTCCTCCCTGCCCATGTTATCCGTCTGCTTCTTAAGCCTCACATCCAGAGCCGGGAGGATCTGCAGCTCATCCTGGAGCTGCTGGAGAAGATGGGGCTCTGTTACTGTGTCAACAAACCCAAATGCAAGCCCTTAAATGGGGCGGCTGCTTGGTACAAGTTTCCCTGCTACGTGAAAAACGAGGTGCCCCATGCAGAGGCGTGGATCAACGGCGCCAGTCTGAGCGGACAGTCCTTCGTGGTCGAGCAGCTGCAAATAGAATATAGCTTTCCATTCATTTTCCCACCTGGCTTGTTTGCGCGCTACAGTGTCCAGATTAACAGCCACGTGGTTCAGCGGTCGGATGGCAAATACCAGATCTATGCTTACCGGGGAAAGGTGCCCGTGGTGGTGAGTTACCGGCCTGCCAGGGGAGCTCTGCAGCCAGATACTCTATCTATTGCTAGTCATGCATCTCTACCAAATATCTGGACAGCCTGGCAAGCTATTACCCCTTTAGTGGAAGAACTGAATGTCCTGCTTCAGGAATGGCCGGGCCTGTACTACACTGTGCACGTCCTTTGTTCAAAGTGCCTTAAAAGAGGGTCACCCAACCCACACACTTTTCCAGGTAAGGCACAGTCCAGCTTGCCTTCCAGCCCTCCTGGGGCTGTGTCCCTTGTAGAAGAAAGTCTTATCATGCTGGTCTTAGCTCTTTCTCTTTTCTTTTTCCCTTTTCCTTTGCTCTAACTCCCTTCCTTGGTAACTTGAGTCATGGGGGAAAATATTAGGGTAGCTCCAAGGAGACAGGCTTAAAATAACCCTATTCTGAGACCAGGGGGATGTTACATACCTTTTGTCCATGCCTTTTCTCTCTGCTTTTTGGGGTTTGGCCCTGGACATTTGCAGTGCCATTGTTGAAAAGGCCTTGATCTGTCTTTCTGCTTATTTTGATTCCTTTGAATAGCACTGTGGGTGAGTTTTTTTTGGGTTTTTTTTGTCCTTATTCCCTTTACCCTGCAGCTCCCCCTTCCTTGGGGCTATTTGTAAACATAGATAGGGATGCTTAAAGGACTGCAGAATCCCCTTCCTCCCCCTTCAACCCTTCACCACCAAAACCTGGCCTGTGCTGCTGCAGCCTCTCTGAATGCAGAAAAGCTCCTTCTGCAAGACAATGAGTGTGTTGGTCTCCATAGCTCAGTATAAAATGCCTTTTCTCATATCTGACTCCTGTCTCTAGCAGGAAGCTTTCCTCCCTGAAGAGAGAGGGATACTCCATGTTCTTTAAGTGTCTCACCTAGAAGGGATTCCCAGACTACACCTTCTGGAGCTATTCTTAAGAGCAATTATTTTCCTTCCTCTGTTCCCTTCATCTAACAAGAAAAGCATAGTCTCTGTCCTCTGGAGTGCGACTAGTCGTGGTGCTTTTTAAAGCTTGATTTTACTGCTGGTGTTTTCCAGCAGCATTTGGTTTACTTTGTGTATTTGCAGGTACTGCCTCCTAACCAGTGACCTCCCTGCACCCACTCTGAGGTGTGTTGGGGGCCATAGAAAATGTGCTCCATTGTGTAGGTCTGCATGGACTCAAAACACACTCTGGACTGCAAGCAGTGATCTAGAAATGTGCATTTTCTTTACACACACACACCTATGTTAGAAGTATGTTGGAACATTCTTTATTTACGGGTAGCTTGAAATTGGAGGGGAACTAGAGTGTGACTTGGATTAAAACAAGAAGTGGTGCTGAATTGGTTCATAGGCAAATGTGAATTGTAAGGTGTGTTTTGGGGGTTGGCTTTTTGTTTGTTTTATTGTTGCTGTTTTGGGGAGGATTTGTTCAGTTTATTTTCATTTTTTTATCTGAGAGTAAGGAGATGCTGTTTCCTCCTCAGCCTGCATCCTAGCTCCATCAATTGTGTCTCCCTCTAATTGTGCTAGCTTATGTAAGAGCCAGTGGACTGGGGAGTAGTGAACCCATGCTGTCCGAGTTACTGAGTGGCATCTGCATGCTGGGTCTTGCTGCTGACATGGTGCTTGGGGTAATGTGATCTGCCTCCCAAAAAGCCCTGTGAAAACTAAAAACGCCAAACCCACCACCACAGAACCCCTACAACAAACAGGAAATCCCCACCAAAATTAGCCAGGGCAGCACACTGTGTGCAGGTGTGATGGGTGGCTGCTGAAGGTTTAGGTTTGTGAATAATTCAGGTCTGCAGCTGTATATCTCCTTTTCTCTTCCTTTTTTTTTTTGGGAGGTAGTGGGGGGAATGGGAGGAGTATGCATATGTAAGTGTTTTGTGGCTGACCCTTCTTTTTCCCTTGTGAGTATATGATGCTTTAAAAGTAAAATACATATAGGAGCTGGATTGTGCAGGCGATTGGTATCTTTGCTGACCGGTGAGAGGCAGAGGAAGTGTAAGGGGGACATTGAAATTGAAAGGCTTGGAATCTGGCTGTGCTGCTTGTATTTCCTCAGACATGGGAAAGGATTGCTGTCACCTTGGAGCCAGGCTGAGTGTGATGGGAAGCGGAGGCACAAGTAAGCAGTGTGTGGTTGGGCATGGAAGGAGCAGGGGCTCAGAACACCCCTGAGTGATGCTGCCTGTGGAAAGGGGATGTCAGTGTTTCCAGCACTCTCCAGCGAAGAAGCCAAGCCTCGCTGCCAGGGACACAGGGCTTAGTATCCCAAGTGGTCCTGCCTCAGGGCAGGGGATGATTTTGTTAACACGAATACTATGTGAGTCTAGCTGGGGAAAGAGTATGTTGAGAAGACAGACGTGTCGAAGGCAGATATTTAATATGTGGAAGTGCTGAAGAGTGATTAGAGGCTGCGATTTATCAAGAATCTTGCTTGTCCTCTTGGATGATGCTTAATTCTAGCCCAGCTATGACATGGATTGTATGAAAAATGTGAACTGTGATTTGGCTTTGTTAAAATCTGCATTTAACCTAAAATATTCTTTGCTGTGTATCTGCTCTGAATAAAAGGCTATTTTAAGAGTCCCTAAATGGCAGTTGAGAAGCTGAAGACGGTTTTTTCCTCCTGATTTTGTTGATCAGGAGGTATGCATGTTTAAAGTTATGCTGCCAAGCTTGCTCTCATGCAAGTGAATTGTGGTTGGCATCACTTTTGACAGGGTGTAGGAAAGCGATAGGTCTAATGTTATGAAAATATGTAGTGAGGGAGATGTCTGTGTTTCTTTTCAAGCTCTTCCAGCGGAAATCCCTGGCAATTACAATGCTGCTAATTCTTAAATAGGGCTGTGGTCTTTTTAGGACTGCACCGAAGAACTGCTTTGCAGTGTGTTGACCTTAATAAGGGAAATATTTCTGTGGAGACACTGCCAGATTTGTGCTCAAAAATGGAAGTGCAGGGTGGCTGTGTGTCTGGCTGCACAGTCTGTGTCGTCATTCATGAAACTGATGGGGCATTCTTTGGTCATCCAAAATTTTCGTTAAAATCCTCTTCAAAGAGGGGGCTTGGTGAGTTAAGGATTAATCCTTGCTTTTCCTCTCCTTCCCTTTCTGTCCTGCATGTACATGCTGTGTAACTTCCATTGATAATACAAACATTCTCTAAGAACAAGCTAGTGTGTGTAAAAATGAGATTCTGGATTCAGTCTTCTGAGGGTTTATTGCGAACAGTGAATAAAAGGGATATAAAAATGCCTTGATAGGGTCCTTTTAAGGAAGTTTCTGTGTTTGAAATGGTTTTGTAGCTGGGTGAAGTAGTAACTGAATTGGCATCTGAGCTGGAATCTGTGTGCTTTGAGACTGGAGTAATCTGCTCAGCTGATAGATGGTGTGTAGATTTTCTTCCTTTTTTCTCTTTTACATTTGCACTATACATAAAAGTATCCCTGCTGGGCTAAGAAAGGCATATTTGGGCTTGGAGAGGCCAACAAGAATGGTTCACCACTCCAACATAATGGGACCTTGACCGGGTTGTCGCTGGCATTATAAAACACTGGTTTTGTATGTGATGTCCTTTTAGCCCTTGGACTGAAGGGCTTTTAGTTACTCATATCCCATAAACTATTAAGTGACTTGGGTCTGGTGGTGGAGGTGATTTGCCATCTCTCTGGTAGTTGATACGTGCTTTGTTTGGAAAAATGTGACTGGATTTTCCAAGCTTGCCTTCCTGTGCACCTGCTACTGCTCTGCTGCTGTCTCCTCTTGCTCTGTGCTGGCCTGAGGCTGGGCCACCCTGAGTTCTTCCAGGCTGGGGTCTGTACAAGGTGTCCTGATGTCCAACATGGAATGCTTTTGGTGTTTGAGGCAGCGGGGGTTGTTTGACCAGTGGTTTTCCTTTATTCCTGCCCATGAAGTTGCCTGTATGAATGCAGACATAGGAAAGCTGGAGCCTGTGTCCATTGCAGAAAACTGGCAAAATGCTGTCACAGGCAAGACATGATGGTCTGGGTTTTCACAGAATTAGAGTGTGACAATGGAGAGACACCCATGGACAAAGATATGTATGTAAGCCCAGCAGCCCCTGTCTGAAAGGATGCTGCAAAGCTATTTGGGAAGCTTTGAGAGCATAAAGTGTCTTGGTGGCCAGCATGGAATCAGGAGGTGGAAAGGTGGAAGATCCCATGATGTGTCATGCTGTCCGATTGGCTGTGCAAGGTGAGGCAGGAGCAAGTGGGACTGGTTTTGTCAGAAGGGCTCAGAAGTAGCTCCAAAATCTGAACTGCCACTCAGTGAAAGGCTGATGTCAGGTATCTAATTGTGCTTTGTAATTAAATTGCATGGAGCTGTTGGGGTTATTTTTCCACAATTGCAGTAGAGCAACACCTGCTTGTTACAGAGCCTGATGCTAGCATTTGGAAGCCTTTTATTTTCCTCATTTGAGGGTGGAGTCCTTTTTTCCTGACTTTCAAAGTAGATGCTACAGCTGTTTTGGGGCTGTGGTCATGCTCTCCTGAAGGCTGTGGCTTCAGCAGGGTACTGTGGTGTGATCAGACAGTGGGGCAAGACTTCAGCACACTGTGAGCACTGGACAGGGATGATCTGGCTGGCAAGATAAAGCTGAACATGTGATTCAGGAGCGGAAGAGAACACAGCAGTTGCTGGGCTTGGGGAAGCTAGTGTGATTCTGTAGCTCTAGTGGTGATGATTTATTTTACCAACTGAAGCTGATTTCTATGCTGTTGAAGTGACAACCTTGAGTGGTGTGGCTTGCTGCACATGATATAGAAGCACAGTCTATTTACCACTAGGGAATTTTAGAGATTTTCCTGCACATTCAGCTGTGTGTTACGTGGTAAGCACCTAAGGTCCTCTTGCTTGGTGCCTGTGGCTTCAATTTAAACAACAGATTCGGGAAAGAGGAAATAAACATTCTGTGATCTTGGAGGGTGTAGAGAAATTACCAGAGGAAAAGCGTGGTGTGCAGTGTGAATGGCTGCTCTGGGACTGTGCAAGGTAGGGTTTGGATGTGGCAGCCAGTCCTTGGGGAGAACTGGAGTAGCGAGCGCAGAGCTGGGCTCATGAAGGAAGATCTGGCCCAGGAAGACATGGGAACATAGGGTGGCGCTCAACTGTGGATGCTAGAAGAGAGGCTGAAGCTTTGTGTTGCTACCTTAAAGCTGTCCTGCTGCCTGCAGCTTCCGGTTACCTTGTATTGTGTGCACCCCTTGGAGTGTATGTGTTTGGGGGCTTTTTTTAAGTCTCGTAAATGGAACTTGCTAAAATCACTTGATATTAGGGTGGCAACATGGATATTTAACACTGCTTGAAGGAATCCTCCTCCTTATGCAAAAAATTCCTATGCATTTCTGCTGAAGGAAAGGGTTTCCTGTTATGCCAGCGCTGGTACAAAAATGCTCTTCTGGTTTGTTCCTTAACAGCTTCTCTTGCCCTGCCTCATTCCCATTGGGAGTTGTCTCTGGGCTTTTGGCCTCTGGACTTTGAGCTGCCATCACTGAAGCTGGGAAACACTAGATTTGGTTGGGTGGATCTTTTTTGGTTTAGTTATTGAAGCTGAGCAGAGTTCTTGGCCTCTGGTGCATTACTTTTTTGTTTCTTTCTGGTTTTGGCTTGTTTTTATTTTCACAGTTGCTGAAACTTGCCCTTGCAGGAAATGAGATTTGAAAGAGATGCTGGCTGCCAAGTGATTCTTTGTTTCACTGCATGAGAACTGCTTTAAAGTTACTAAAAGTTTTCCCCAGTCCAGAGTCAACTGGTCAAATCAACTCATCAGGAGTGATTTGTGCTTCAGCATGAGCGTGCTGTGGGCACAGACACCATGAAGCGTGCTTTGCTTCCTGCTGTGCTCATGCGCCTCTGGTGGCAGGGTGTCCCTTTCTGAAAACACTGAGGTGTGAAAGGTTTTCCCATGTAAGCTCAGTCGAGATGTATCATGTGCACCATACACTTGCAGGTACATTTCGAGGTCTTGCTCCTTTTGCATCTCAGGAGAGGATGGTGAGAAATCACTGTCGGTTCTGGCTGTTTGTTGCCTTTTGGTGATACTGTGAATATGTTACTTGACATTGGGATAGAGCTGTGAAGTAACAAGTATCAGTTTAAAAGCAAAATACAAGTGCATCTGGTAGGTAATTCTCCTGTATGCTGTGGAGTCTTTTCTCATTTGCATGCTCTCCAGTTAAGTGATTTGCTAATAATAGTGCAGGCTAGTTGGCTCTTGAAAGCAATTTGCCAGAGGAGAAGGGGGATAATGTATTTAATGGAAAGTTCTGTGTTGGGTTTGAAGTCACCGCAATACAATTTTACTTCTTGCCCTTCCATTTTTAACTTCCATCTCTACTGACATACAGATGTGGACAACCGTAAGAGTAAGCAGGCTGACTGGTGCCAAACAAGGTCACCTCTTCCGAGGTGAGCCTATGGGATGCTAATTTAAGGATGTGCTATTTTAGGGAGCTCCTCATGGGGATGAGGAGTGTGTGTGTGTGGGGTGCTTAAAGTACCATGTCAATTATAACAAACTCCTGCTGCGGCAAACAAAATGTGTTGGTGCTTTTGACTAGCTAAGTATGTACCTGGGTCTGAGAAAGCAATGTAGCTGGATTGTAGGAGTCTCAGCCTGCCTCCTTGGTCTCCTTGCCCGCAGGAAGAGAGCTGATGGCATTCAGGTGACCACAGTGTGAAAGAGCTGTTTCCGTACAGAGGGTGAGGGGGACTTTGTACTTTTAGAAGCTGTTGAGTGGATGCAGTTTACAACCTGTAATGGGAAGATCACCTCTGTTGATGTGGCCTTTGTTCCAGCTGTGCAGCCAGGAGAGATTTGTTCTCCAGTGATTTCTTTCTTGGGAATCAGATGTAAGAACTGTGGTTAGGGGGGCGGTTTCAAGACATGTGAAACAACTGTCTGGTTGGCTTTGGGAGAAACTTAATTTGGGGTGTTCAGCCTTCAGCAGCAACATCGTAAGCCCTCAAAGATGGTCCAGCTGAAGTTATATTGTACTTGTGGTATTCTCCTGGCTAAAGCTTGGTCCTGAATGTGCTGATTAGGTTGTCGGCATGGTCAGTGGCAGCGTGGTTTAGGACTGATGCAGTGTCAGTGGTCAGCGGTGACTTGCCCTTGGGCCGTGGATGGAGACTATGTGCAGTCTGAGCTGTGACTGCTGGAGTGCCTGCCTGTTTGAGTTGGTTTAAAGCAAAACCTTAATTTCAGGTTTGTTTTTTCACCAGTGGTCATTTTCAAGAGCTCTGTGGTCCTCCCAAAGGTGTACTGAGTGTGCTTACTTACTAGTTTCAGCTGTGGCTAGGTTGGACTCTGGGGGGGCATGTGTGAAAGTTGCCTAAGACCTACAGACTTTATAAGTTAACATTGATTTTGAATTGACAGTTCAGAATGGCAAGGTCTGCTTGAGCCAGATGACAGCTTGGAGGTGAGCTAGGTGCTGCTGTGGAATTAGTCCATTAAACAGTGCTTTGTGAGGATCAGACTAAACTGAACTGTGGAGGCAAATAACCTTCAGAGCAAAGCAAAGCTGCATCCTGAATCCAGTTCAGACCTGCCCTACTTAGCCCTATGCTGACTTGGAGGTGATGCTCCAGGAAGGAGCTGTATTGTTGATCTAGGCCATGTTGAATTGTACTGATGAGATGACAGGAGATTTCTGCTGGCTTTTGTTAGCAGGGTTTCACAAACTTGGAAAGTACATCTCTGAAAGGCTCTTTGTGAAAGCAGTGCCAGGATATCTTCCCCTTTACCCGGTTTTAGGGTGATGCTTGCCAAATGTGCAATTTAGATAAGCGTTTTTGTTTGTATTACATGGGAAGGAACCCAGACCATTCTGGGAGAGGTTCCTCTTCTTTTACCTGGTACCCACAGCTTTCTTTAGAGTTTTCAGGCTTCCCTGTTGCAGCATAACAGGAAGGAAACAAAGACAGAACAATGGTAGGACAGGGATTTGTGGGCCTCACGATGTGACTGATGGTAAAATTAATATTGTAGGTTTATGGTGTAACAGAACGTAAGATCATGACACACTTGATAGAATCATAGAAGGTTAGGGTTGGAAAGGACCAGCTTTACTTAAGATTTTCTCTTGAATGATCTGTACACAGTAACTGTTGAGTTTTGGTATGCTGAATTCCTTTTTGAGCACATTTTTTGCATTTTCAGCAGGTGTTTTCATGTCCAGCAATACAGAGCGAGCAGTGGCCTGTGATAAGGGACAGATCCTGCCCTGTAGGAGGGAAGGGGTATTGGTGAGCTTCCTAGAAAAATGAATTTGCTATGGTTTCCACAGCACCAAAGTCCTACCCCCATATAAGTGTCTTCACACCCAGTAAGGCGCCTTGCTGCATGGTCAACAAGCAGAGAGTGAGCTTTCCGCAGCAGAAGAAATATGCATTTTTGTTCTGTGGCTTCTGAAACATTATGGTGGGCAGCGCAGAACTGCAGGATTGTCCTGCAGCGCAGACCAGGGGTGCTGCATGGTGCAGCAGCACACTGCTGCATCGGTAGCTGTTCTTGTAGAGGTCTGTGACTGACTGTTAATACCTTTCTCCACTCACTATGGCCTCTTTTCTAATGCAGCGGTCAGGTATGGACGGCAAGCAATTTTTCTCTGAATAAATAATGTTAGAGAGCAAGGACTTAGCACTGTGCAGAGCTGAAGCGCACAGGCACAGGATGTACTGTGTGGAGAATGGAGTGGCAGGGACCTCTGTCTGAGACTGGCTGTCTGACATCAGTCTTTTACTGTAAGTATTGCTGTTGCCTCTGAACAGTTGCATTTTCATTTCTCATTAAAATGATCAGATAAATCAAGATCAGTAAAGAACAGAGGGACCAATAATGGTCCTAATGGCTGGGGATAGTGAACCTGTGAAATCAGGCTGAGGAAACAGGGGCTGTTCAGCCTGGAGAAGAGAAGGCTCTGGGAAGACCTTATAGCAATTTTCCAGTACCTAAAAGGGGCCTCCAAGAATGCTAGAGAGGGACTTTCTACAGCGGCATGTAGTGAGAGGACAATGGGAAATGGCTTTAAACTGACAGAGGGGAGATTTAGATTAGACGTTAGGAAAAATTCTTTAGTATGAGGGTGGTGAGATGCTGGCACAGGTTGCCCAGAGAAGCTGTGGCTGCCCTATCCTTGGCAGTGTTCAAGGCCAGGTTAGACGGGGCTTTGAGCAACCTGGTCTAGTGGAAGGTGTCCCTGCCCATGACAGGGGGGGTTGGAACTGGATGAGATTTAAAGTCCCTTCCAATCCAAACCATTCTGTGATTCTATGATATCGACCATCCTGATATTTGCATTTGTAACTTTCCACCCTCCCTCTTTATTTATACTGTGTATAATTCACCAGTCTGTACATGTGTTCTCCTCTACTACATTATAGGGAAAAATAGCATACTCGTCTGTCAGATTGCTAACATTTGCACTTTTTGGGATTACATCCTCAACAGATAGCGAGATGCAGCTGTATTTATTGCAGTGGGTGATAGGGAATGTTTCAAGGCATTTATATCCAATTCATTTTTTGTTTTCTTTTCTCAAAAAGGGCTCAGCAGCTGGAGCCTTGTCTATGGCGAAGCAGAGGGAACTTGGGCGGCTACATATATTAGGTGTCCCTTTTATAATTCTTCTATCTGTGAAGCAGGGAGTGCCTCACAGGAAGAGTGATGACCTTCCTTGGCAGGGGAATTTAGTCATGATGGAACCCGTAGGAGCTGGAGCAGAAGAGATGGCAAGAAGGCAGCTAAGCTGCTCAGTACATATCTGTCAAGAAATCTGTAGCATGGAAGGCGTCTTGCAAATTGCAGCCTCACCCAGGAGTTGCCCAAGGGTGCAGGGAATAGTAAATCCAGACAAACTGGTGTCAGGCAGAGCAATGGCCATGTGGTGCCAAACTCTTACTCAGTGATGGAGAGCTGTTCCTGGGCCCAAATTGGTTTTGAAGAGCGCTGTAGGTTGAAGATAAAACTGCTGGCTTGGTCTCTACTGCTTTAATGCAGGCTGTGAGCCAGCCAACCTCTGTCCCACCATTATCCCTTTTGAGTGACTCCCATGTTGCACCACTGCATTGCTGACCAAGCAGTGAGAGCTAAGATGATCAGTGCTGGCTCGGAGCAGTCACCGAGTAGTTCTTTGGATGAGTTGGCTTTCCTGGGGGAAGCCTCATCTGGGCTGTATCTTCAGGAAGGCAACATGCCAGGTGGCCTTTTCTCTGCCACTGCCAGAGCATCCCAGGCTGGGAGAGAGGCACAGATTGTGTCCTGTTGATAAGTCTGTGCTGCTGCAATGAGAGAAGAAGATGGGGGGGTTGTATCTCTCCTGGTCTGCATGGTACTTCTTACCCCCTTGCTGTGTGTGGCTGTATTTTTGTACTAGGTTTGTGTGACAAAGTTTTGGTAGCGGTAGCTACCAAAGTTTTTATAGTGGTAGCTTCTGTTTGAAGCTTCCCCTGTGTCCAACAGAGCCAGTGCCAGCCAGCTCCAAGGTGGACCCACCACTGGAGAAGGCTGAGCCCATCAGGTGGTAGAGCATCTGGGATAATAGATTTAAGAAGGGGCTGGGAGAAAAACCCTGTGCAACAGCAGTTGCAGCCAGAGCAGAGGGTGGCTGAAGGAGGCTGTGACCCCGTGGGATGCCTGTGCTGCAGCAGGCTCCTGGCAGGATCTGTGTCCCCATGGAGAGAGGAGCCTACGCTGGAGCAGGCGTGCTGCAGGACCCATGGGGGACCCATGCTGGAGCAGTCTGTTCCTGAAGGACTGCAGCCATGGAAGGGACCCACACTGGAGCATTTCATGGAGGAATGTCTCCTGTGTGGAAGGCCCCGCATAGGAGAAGGGAGAGAGTGCGAGGAGTCCTCCCTGAGGAGGAAGGAGTGGCAGAGACAATATGTGATGAACCCCCATTCCCTGTCCCCCTGCACTGTTGAGGGTAGGAGGTAGAGAATTTGGGAATGAATTAAGTACAGGAAGAAGGGAGGGATGAAGGGAAGGTGTTCTGTGATTTGGCTTTATTTCTCATTACCCTTTTCTGATTTGATCAGTAATATAAACAAATTTGCCCAAGTCGAGTCTGTTTTGCCCCTGATAGCAATTGGTGCATGATCTCTCTCTGTCCTTATTGTCAACATGAGCTTTTAGTGATTTTCCTCTCTCCTGTCCAGTTGAGGAGGGGGAGTGATAGGAGTGGCTTTGGAGGGCACCTGGTGTCCAGCCAGTGTCAACCCACCACAATTTTATAGGCAGAACTGCTGGATGGGGTTAAATGTGCTGAAGTAGAGGGTGCTTGGTGGCAGGTTTCCAAACCAGGGAGTCTGCAGCAAGCACCAGGCCTACTTACACGCATTGTGTAACCAGATGAGTTTTTAGCTCCCTCTGCGTTTCTCTAATTCTTCCTTTTGCAGGGTCCTTCTTTGACCGAGAGAGATTTTCATGCTCTTATTTCAGATAATGATGCATGCACTGGGTATGGAAAATTCTGTCGTCTCTGGTATGACTCTCTGGTTTATCAAAGCAGCTAAATTTAGGATATCTAACAAAAAAGAGCTTCCCCTTCCTGTGATCTGACATAACATTTCTTGGTCACTGTTATTTTTACTGTGGAACAGCTTAAATCTATTTTGGTTGGGCACTAAGTGATGGCTGCAGTGCAAAAGAAGAAATTTGTTTCTGTGATGTAAGGTGGCTGTGTTGCAGCTCTGAGGGCAGTCTGCTTCCTGCTGAGCTTGTGCCAGTGCTGGCAGTCCTGCCCAGCTCTCCTGAGCCCTGAATGTTTAGCAGAGGGTCTCTGGGCCTCTCCACCTTGTTCTTGGGCTCAGGCTCTGTTTAGAAGGGTAGCAATAAGCCCTTCATTCTGATAACAGTTAGTCTTTTCAGCATCTTGGAGGTGTAGTGAGTGGCAGTGGTGATAGATTTTGGCACCTCCCCACCCATCCTCTAGATTCTGGGAGGATGGTGTAGGGAAGATGGTGTTTCACTGGCACCAAAGTAAGGAGACAGCTGTGCTCGCAATGGGAGTTTGTGTGGGGACCAGTCATACCTCTGGTTTCAAAGATCTCTCTAATATACCAATGTCCTTTCACTGTGCCCTGTTAAGGATCAGGAGGGAGCCATCTCAGGCTTGAAAATGCGCTGCTGGAATCATGCCCTACTGGAATATCTTGAGCTTTTGGTGTCAGGAATATGACAAGCTTTCATACCTTTTATTGGTTTTGTTTTGGAGTTTTGGTGGGGTTTTTGCTTTGTGTTTGGTTGTTTGGGGTTTTTTTTATTGTTGTTGTTTTGGGCTTTTATGTTTGCACCTTTGTTAAAGCTGGCCCTGAAGCTTTGAGCTCATGTTTTAATATAGCTGACTGCTCTGCTTCAGCTGCTATCTGATGTGTTTCCATTATTGCTTTCACACTGAGATGGGAGTGAAGGCAGACAATGGGGACACTGGGAAGAGATGCTATTGCTTGCTGATTGCAATATCCAAGAGATCTGCTGAACAAGAATTTATTTCCTTTTTATCACTATTTTTAATGCTTCTGGTGGATAGTTGTGCAGAAGCATTCAGTGGGTGAAGATGGAGGTGATGCAAGCCTTGCTATGGAACTTTGGTCATCTCCAGGTACTGTGACAGTGCCAGAGGGCTACACTGGGAATGAAGTGCCTGTGTGCTTTGTCCTCCCTAACAGGTCTGGTCAGATCTGTGTACCTGAAGCTGTACTGTCATGGGTTTTGGGCAGGGAGTCTTGCTCATGCCGGTGAAGAAGCCTGTGATCGTGCATGAGTGACATTTTCATGACAGCTTTAGTAAGTGAGAAGTTTGTAATTTCTTAGAGAAGCACGTATGTACCCAGAGGGAGCCTTACGGGCTCTTACTGGATTCTGTCACAATCTTAATTGATGCTTGCATGGGCAAGTAATTCAGCTCAGCAAGTGGCTGTTGTGGTCAGCTGTGGAGCTTTCCTGGGATGAGAAGCTGAAACAAATGATTAGGAGTTGAGTCTTGTCTGTGTCTTTTCCCAAGCAATGTATTTGGCTTAGCCAAAGTGAAGACTTTTTTTTCTTTTTTTTGATGAAAGAAAAGTTTGGGAGCCTTCCTTTGGGAAGTACTTTTCTCTGTCTTTTGTAACAGAAAGCTACCACAAAGCTTTAGAAGTTGCCTGTTATTTTTGTCTCGTTCCTTGTCCTTCTGAGGAATAAATCACATCTTCTGTGACAAAAGAGAGCCTAGCACTTTATGTACATGCACATTTTTGAGTGTCTGCAGTGAAGCTAAACAGGATCTTAAGAAAATGTTGCCAAACAAGGCAAGGGCGTGCTCAAGTTAGTGATTTGCACAAGGATCTGGTAATAAAAAAGAAAATAAAATGTAAAAAATAAAGCCCCAAACCACTGGGCTGAAAACAGTATGATGAGAAGAGATGCTTGATGGGCTGGTTTGGATAGCACAGTAGGCTGGCTCTGAATCTGCGGCTTGTCTTTTTGTCACAGCACTTTGCAGGTGCTAAAAACATGTTTCCCACGAAAAGCTGTCAGCTGCAAGTGTGGCTGGGTGCCTTTGGCCATGAGAAGCTGAGCAGCACTGCTGTTGGCTCACTGCATGGCTGCTCCTGCCCTTGAATGGCAGGGTGGATGCTGGCCCCTGTAGGAAGACCAGGCAGCTCTAGAGCAGTTCTTGCCAGGCCTCTAGTTCATTGCCAATACAACATTGCAAGTTGTCATGTTTTATGGCAGACCCATAGCTGGGTTTCAGGTCAGAGGCTTGTCGCTCTGTTTCCTGAAGTATTTAATGGCAGTATTCCCCTGAAAGAGGAAAGGATTCTGTGATTGAAAGCCATAGAATCATAGAATGGTTTGGGTTGAAAAGGACCTTAAGATCATCTAATTTCAACCCCCTGCCATGTTGCAGAGCAGCTTCTGCTCTGCAGCTGTTGCCTCGTATGAGTACTGGACATGATTCTGCTTCCCTGGGATAGAAAACCTTGCAGGTGAGTGTTGGAAGTGGGAGCAGCGCAGAGTTGTGGCTCTGCTGGAGACAGCATTTTTGCTGCTTGCTCTGTGCTGCTTTATCCCGGTTGCATAATGCAGCGTGATGCGGATAATCCAGTCATCATTACAAAAGGATTTGAAACTCCTTTTAATCGGAAGTCATTTTTAATAAAGCTTTCCCTTGCTTGGAGGACTGTTCTCTTGGCTTGTGTGTTCAAGAAAAATGCAGGGAGCTGAGGGAGGTGGGAGGGAACCAGGTCATGGAGAAGGGACATAGGTGGCCTTAGCTCCCAGGAGGCTGCTGGTGAAGTCCAGAGCTGTGGGACATGTTTCCACTAGCACCAAGCATGCAAATTCCTTATGTGTGTAAACAGAAGCAGCCAGCAGGTCTGTGCTTTCTCTGATGTTTTTTTTCTCTCACAGAGCAATCTTGTGATGTGGAGGGAAGGAAGGGCTCTTTCTGGTCCAGTCTGGCTCTTGCTTCCCTTTTAAACTCCATGTCCAAATTAGTGGTGGTCCTGCAGGGCTTCCTGTATCTCAGAACAAACTGGGATGCTGGACAAAGCTCAGCAGAGGAGGGGATGCTCTTTGTTTCTCTTATAATGGCCTTTTGCGTGAGTTTGTATGTAATTGACCTTATTTCTTTGGTGGTTGTTCTGCCATTTTTATTGTGGAAAGTGTACTGTTATAACATGATCTCTGAGCAGCTCTGAAATGTGACATCTTCTGTATGCCAGCTTGTTGCCCACATTTCTGGCAGTAGCTGTCTCTTGAGCTGCCACGTCTGCTTCACCTCCCCTCAGAGCAAGCATGGCTGGGGCCTGAACTCCAGTGCTGAATAGCATCCTCCTCGTTTCTGCTTTTCCAGTCCTCACTTTTGGATTATCTTGACCATATGGTTAAGATCTCCCTGGGTCTTCTACTTTGATCAAGGTCAAGTAATGGCCAGGAAATTTTAATATTATTTCTTCCCAAAGTAGGTGCCTCTGAGGGGCTCAGTGTTGGGCATGTTCAGAGCATAGCCATCCAGCTTGTGCTTAGGTGGGTTGGTGGTACATTTGGAGGATAGGGGCCAGCGCTCTGTTCCAGTGACACTGGTGAGTGAGTGACTGAGTTATCCACCTGGTGGAAAACTTCCTGGAGAAAACCTGTGAGTAATACAGATTTGCATCACAAATAGTTAGGGGGCCAGGAAGGAGCTCAGCTCTGTCCCAGAGACCCATGATGGAGCTGGCAGCTCTTGGGAAGGGGCAGGGGAGTAGAGGAGATGATGGAGTGAAATGTTCTAGTAATGCTGCTGCCTCCCTGGGAGGCTGATGAGTTCTTTATAGTACCCAGGGCTTTTTCCTATTTCAGTAGCAAACATGACTACCATAGAAGTGATTTTTAAACAGCGAAGATGGATGTTGCAGTTTATTTTTGGGGACTGAGAACCCCAGACCAGATGGCATTTAATAGGCAATGAACCCTTCAGAAGTAGCAAAGCTATTGTTTCTGAACTTGTATGACTTATTGTTGGAAAGTGTTCCAGTGGCAGAATAAAAAGTGGTAAGAATTGGTTTCAGCAGAGGTAGTAAAACTATAGTGTTAATTCCATAAATAAGCACTTCTCCTTGGGGAAAAGGTGTCTGTAAGCAAAAGCTAGTTATTTACTTGATTTGCAGCTGTTAATTGTCGCCTGTTGGGATATTAGGGAATGAGAGGGTTCAGAGAAGAATGGTTAAATGTTTGGAAATGCTGAGGAATCATTAATAGGAAAAGGAAAAAAATATCTAAAAGATTAGTCTCATCCCCTCTGGAGAATGGACACAAGTAAAAGCTCTTAATAGCAAAAGGACAGAGCTTTGTTCTTGACCCTTGAGCAGTACAAAGCCAGCAACTGACTCCAGCTTCAAAGACAGCAATTTTGGTAATAACAAAAATAACTTTAAGCAAAGGAAGAAGATTTGAAACAAGTATCTGTTGGCATAGGGAAACTTGGGCTCAAAGCTCTGTGGTGTGTGTACCACACTGCCATGTGCACCAGCAGTGCTTTCATAGAAGAAGGCAGCATTATCCATGAAACCAAGAGGAGAGTTGGCCACTAGTCTCACTGCTCTGCTTCTCTGATTTCAGACACGTAGATTTGCATGAAGCTATCTATATCACACTCCGTCTCACAAGGAGGAAATGCTTGACCTAAAGATGTACTCATGAAACTTCCATGTAAAGGGAGAAAAATATATGCGAGGAGCAAGTTAGATCTGATGCCCTCGTAATTATGGAAACTTCTGTGGTCCTGCAGGTTCCTACTCAGCTAAAGCCTGTGGTCAACATGTAGTATGGTGTTAGTTATTAAGTAGCAGGAAGCTGGCAGCAGAAGCACCAAGGAGGCATTTAGCTCCAATTAAGCGCAAGCCTAGAATAAATTCTGTGATCTATATGCATAGATCAAATTCCACAGTAAAGTGGTTTCAGTATAAAATGTTAATAGTTCAAAAGAGGGATGAGTTGAAGTTGGTTCAGTTAACAGGTAAAACACTTACTAGACTTTGCTCCTTGGACCAGTTGATGATGAAGGGAGGGGGGAATGTGTTCCTTTGCCTAAGTGGGCTCTGTGGTTGTCCTGCTGAACAGCAAGGGTTTTGGAGTGCCCAAAATAGCTTTACAGAGAAGCATTGCGCATGCATCTCACCTTGAATGATCTGGAAGAGAATACTTACCACACAGGTTTGAAAATACAGCTCCTTCCAATTCAGTTTGCAGAACACACTGAAGCTTTGGAATGGCCCTAAGGCAACAGCAGCTCTTGGAGCCAAGTTAATTTTATCCAGGAAGGAGTTTATTTAAGCTCAAGGAAAACTGTTGGGCAGCACATGTACAGGCATGTCTTGTGTGTGTGTTTTGGTTTGTTCTTCTTGGCTGGTGATAGGTAAAGTTAAAGAGGAAAAATAAAGGCGGTGGTTGTGGCAGAATGTAAACAGCTACTACAAGGGAAACTGCAGGTCTTTAGGTCCCCAGAAGGACTTTGCTGAACTTCCAGAAAAGGGGCTTCATGCCCAGGATCTTACCTTCAGCCATGGCATGCATAGACGTTTTGTGGGGAAGGAGCAAGCCAACTGGGAAAAAACCTTGTCCCAAGTGTTCTCCCAGCCCTTGTCTATCTTCAGCACAGGGATTTGTCTCTTTAGTAATTCTTAAAGACACTTCGCCAGTTACTGATCCAGACTCTTTGTGAACCCTTCTGAGCTTGAGCCTACAGCCTGGTGCAGCAAGGAGTTTTGCAGCCTGTGTTAGAAGCTGGACCACTTTGGTTTTCATCAAGTGCACCTTGCAGTACCTGCATTGAGGCTGCCTAGTTCTTGTGTTGGAGCAGGCAGAGAATGACCAGGTAGTTCTGGGTGCAGTACCACAGCCAAATTATTGTGAGGCAAAATGTCTTGCAAGCTTGCCTAATTCTCTAAATTTAGCAGAGGGGCAGGCTGAGGCTTGGCCCTGCCTCACCAGTTTCGTAAGGCTGGAAATCCATGGGGCTGACTTTTGTAAGTCCCCCACCGGGGGTTGGCTTTTCAGGTGGCTAGCTATTAACATGTTGTGACCCAAACACAGAGAGCCAGAGCTAGCAGGATGCTGATTAGTCCTGGTAGCTCCCTGCAGATTTCAATGAACCTGGCCTCTTAACTTTGTCTATTATAGTAATGGCTTTGAGAATGCTTTTAAACTCTCTATTTTCTCCCTTTAGTGGGACCTGCAGCATGTTAATCATTTGGATGAGAGAAACTCAGCATCTCATTTGTGATGGGGGTGTAATAGCTTTGGAATTACTGTTTGGAAAGGTGGGCTCTCAGCTGGTGGGAACTGTTTGGGTGAGCTGCAGCTGGTAATGTCTAGGGGATGCTTTGCATGCAGTCCTGCCTTGCTGGGTGAGGACAGGTTGGGACTGGCTGCAGCTTTCTCTCCAGCTGATGCCTTGCCTTGGCAGAATGAGAAAGTACTTATGGCAGATATGGCTGAAGGGGTAGAATTAAAAATAACCAAAAGGTAGATTCTGGGCTTGGTTACTCAGTTTCTATTCTGGGATGAGGATAATTCACACTGAGCTCATTACACCATGACTCTCCCTTAAAATGCCCTGACAGTCAATTTCGTTCCATCTCATAAGGTCCTAAAATGTTAATGAGGCAAATCAATTTTTCATGGCTTTGTATTGCAGTCATCTGCAAGTGGTGTATTGCAACCTGCCAGTTCAAGGAGCTTTTTAGATAATATAAGGGCAGCAAAATATTCAGCAATTTGGAGGATGCTTTGTTTTCTATTTCAACTTTTGCTCAGTCCCCTTTCTCATTTTCCTGAGCCTTTATGCTGTGCTGTTTACTCGTCCTTTTTGGTTACTTCCTTTCTCCAGTGTCTGCTCTGGTCACTCATAGGTGCAGGTGGCTTGCACCTTCCCCATTGCACAGGGAGAAGGAGGGAGTGCCCAACAGAACAGGTAGAGATGAAGCTGGACAAGGGATGCTACTCATGCTGAAATACTCTTTGAGATAGAATGAGTTTGATGGGACAGAGTGGAGAAATGGCATCATGTTCACTACCCCTGCCCGTTTCCAGAGATCCACCATGGGCGTTGTTTTGTGTTGCTGTCAGCTGGCATGAATTAAGGCCCTTGGGAAAATATTTTCCAGTGCAGCCAGCTGGAGAAAATAATTAAGGTGAGCCATATACATGTCCACAGCCAGAGCTGTGAGAGGAGATGCTGGCTGGAGAGGCAGCTGGTTCTGTGAATGTGTTGTTGTTTAACCCCAACCAGCAATTAGGCAGCACACAGCCACTCACTCGCTCCCCCCCTTGACTCTGAGTAAGCACTGCTCAGCAATAACTAAAACATCTCTCTACTATCAACACTTTTCAGCACAAATCCAGAACTGTTGGGGTTTTATCTACAGCGGTCTCTCTCACCGGGGCACTTCAACAGGCTGGGATTTTTGCTGTTAATTTGTTTGCTAGTTATAAGCTTCTTCAACCACGACTGCAGTGTGAGGCTCATGAAAATTTTATTCATAAGGTGGATTTCACCCTGTTCTGCTCCCTTTTGTGATGTCTCTGCATTCTGATTCCTTATTTTTGTTGTGACTGCAGGCAGGAGAATAGCCTCCAGTGGGAAGAAAATTAAGTCCTTACTTGCAGGTCTCTATCCAACCATCTATCTGAAGTAGGCCAGGTAGATAAGGTCACTAAGGACTCCAGAAGTAAATCAAGCAGAGTGCAGAATTCTGACTTTCTGGGGAATATGTTTGTGCGTGACATCTAGGCAGTGCTGCAAGGGGCATATTAAATATTCATACTAATACAGAACAGTGTTTTCTGGGTGCAGTGCTTGGATATAAGCTTGTGCATCATGCACAGCAACATTTGCAGGAAGCCTCTCTGCTTGGATGAAATGAAGGAGTTGTGAAGACAAGATTTAAGTGGCATGGCATAGAATCGGGCTTGGTGTGAGACGCCATCATCCTGCCAGGACTCCTGGTAGATTTCTTGTCTACTGTAGAGCTGGCTGCAAAGTCCCAGTGTATGAGGATGTTGCCTGTACTTACGGCAGAGGGGGAAATGTGTGCACGTGGCTATTCAACTCACCCTGCCTCTGTGACAGGTTTGATCTAACTGTGTAAGTGCTCTAGCTATCGAACCTCCAAGCAGCTAACAGCAGGCAGAGGAGCTGTAGTTTCTTCAACCCTAATCTCTCTGCGTGCAAAGCAAAGGGTTGTCCTGGGGCTGTCTTGTGAGCTCTGCTTTCTGACTGCTGTTAAAAACTGAGCATGGGACACATGCTTTTAGTACACAGGCAGTGTTGAAACGTTTTGTTCTCTACTTTCCTGAGAGCATGACTGCTGAGTTGCTGTGCTGAGAGGTGTCACAAGCAAGAGGAGGCTTGACAGAGCAGCAGTTGAGGCTGAGATGTAAAGTCTATCTCCTGCCAACCCCAATTGCAGTGGTTGGTATCTGAAGGCCCTTAACAAGGAGGAAGAGTGAATGGAGATTGGAGTAGGAGCAAATGAGCAGTGGGGCTGCAAAAACAGTGGGTACATGGTTGGAGCAGCTCTGGGGCATGCGATGGGGTGGGTGGGTCAGTACTGAGGCAGGGCAGGATGTAGGAACAGCTTGGGTTTGGCTGCCCCCAAGCAGAGTGAGAAGGGAGAAGCAGCACCATGGAGACAGTGTCAGGGTCCTGTTCATCCACTGCTTGCTGGTGGTCCCAGGGAAGCCCATATTCTGACACATGACAGCATGAAAATGACATAAATGAAAATGAGAAAGAAGCACCATCAGGCTGATACTGTGTAAATGTGTTCTTCTGGAGCTCTATGAAAAGAGGAGGTGGCATGGTAGGGCCAGACCAGAATCTCTCATCCCATGCCCTTGCTGCACATTGTTGACACATGAACAGGGGACTTTGTGCCGCTTAGCAAAGCCATAGCAGTGGGAACTGTGTGAAGGCAAATGGTCCGGGTGCAATTTTCATCTTTGTGTGCAAAACCCTTCTCTCTTTTAGGCAGCCAAGTAGGCTTACAGCTGGCCTTGTCTGGCTGCCAGCATGGAGTAACCAAAGACTCCTGCAAGTACTCGCTTTTCTTGCTGTCAGCCTCCCTCCTAACTCTCTGATTTGTCATGGGTATATGGCATTTCACGGGTATTCCCTAAAGGCCAGTGAAGTGTGCTTTGCAGCACGCATGGGTCTGATCGCTGGCATCAGCTCTGAGGGAGGCATCCCTCTCCAAATCACAGTAAATCGCAGACAGAAGGAATAATGTCCCTAACTGTGCTTGAACAGAAATTGTACGCTGATGCTTTTCTGTATTCCTGGGCATATATGGCAGCATGAGCGTCTTCCTTGTGCACTGAATGCCAGTACGTGGTTGAGATCTGTCTGGCACATGCAGTTGTCCTTGTGGACCTTGGCCTGCTCTGGGAACCCAGTGCAAGTGGCTCGAAGTAGGCTATGCCTCTGTTCTGGAATAAAACAGTGGCAGCAAAGAATATCTTGCTGACATAGAAGTACTTGCTTCGGGTGAGCTGGCTAATGCTGAGAGGAAACAGGTCCTTCATGTAGAGCTTTGGGCATGCCTGAAGGTTTGTTCCTACCTTTGCCAATCACCACTGCCATGTAGTAGTTTCTCTTACATGGCATGGACAGCATGACTTGCTCAGCCCATCTGCCTGGGGGAGTTTACAAACTAGGTAATGCTGCAGCCCCAGCCATGGTAGTTTCATGACAAGGTCTTGGTCTCAGCCTTAGCTTTCTGTACAGCACATTTTACACAGTTGTAGACCTGTTTCTGTGTGAAAACGCCAGGAGGGTGGCCACTGGACAAATAAAAGTCCTCTGTGCCATTTGTGCCATTGTAAATGCGGAGGCAGCAAAGGAGCATCTTCTGAGACGTCTGTTGGCAGGTGCTTTTAACCATGCTTGGTGTGTGCCTCTCTGCTGTCATTGGAACTGGGACTTAGATGCATCTAAAAATCAAACCTCAGTAAGAACCCAGCGTTAAAGTGCCTTTGCAAGTAGGCTCAGGCTCCTAAATCAGCTGAATAGTCTTCGTGGTGGATATTTGTTTCCTGGAAGATGGGATTGTTCAAAGGCTCAGCTGTGTTAGTCTTTAAAGAACTAGCATTAAAAGGCCACATCAAGACTAGGATAAGCTTCATGGTTTGTATGTGCTACTGCAGGGCAACCTTTCAGAGGGGGCAGGCAGAACTGAGGTTTCCAGTAAAATCTGTGACATGCTCATGAAGGAATGCGCAGTCAAAATACAGCCTGGCTAGTCTATACATGGGGCAGAACAAGTGCTGCAGACACAGGCTTCTCCAGCTACATTTAAACTCAACAGTTAAACCAGGCAAGCACCACCACATGCCAAGCACTTGGTTTTTCTTTTGTATCAGTGCAGTGCTTTGTTTGATCTCCCTTTTCCCGCCCTGCCACAGCCCTCGTGACTTTTGTTTTTAATCTTTTGCAGTTTGAATAATTTCTGAATAGAAATGTGAGGTTTCTGGAGCCTCCAAGAGACTCTGGGCTCCCAGAATTGCATCCAGGCAGTGCCTGAATGTTAGTTTGTTACACTTCTGAAGACTGCATATTGCAATGGAATTTGCGCTGGCTTTCATTTAGCAGTGATGTGAAGTATGATTTAGATATGCCTGGTTTAGTACTGTGATGAGTTTGTGCAGCAAAGATGAGCAATTTGTAAAGACAAGGGGATGAGAATGCTATGGGGGAAGGCAGTGGGACGTCCCTTAGCTGGGAGAAGGAGCAATAAGAAGGATGTACAGGTCGCCTTCTTCCCACTTGGAGCATGATCAATCTCACGGAATAACTGCAGGAAAAGTCTTTCTTCTGGGGAGCAGCATATATGTTAGCTGCTCTGGAAATGGGAGTGGGGACAGAGGGAGGTGAGTTTTATCCCAGGGCAACCTAGAGGGGACAGTAACGCCATGACATGAAGAGAAGTAGGGTTGACTGAAGAGGAGTGGAAAGGGGTTTGCCTGCAAATCAGGCATCTATTTAACCCTGCAGCAATCTCCTCTGTTTGAGAAATCTCCATCTAAGGATTCCTGAAGTGGGATGGTGGAAATGAGAATGAAAGCTCAAGCAGTGAGACCAGTTTACTGTGCTCTTCCTGTTTAAGATCTAATGGATATAAGCCTTGTCTTTAAAGCACATAATGTTGCACTGATTTTATGACTCATCTTTCACAGCGGGTGTTTTCAGTACTATTAGCAATACCGCAGTTTGGAAGTCAACCTGGGGTTGGAAACCTGGGAATCACTGGGCCACGGAGCCCTGTGGCGTACGTGCTTGCTGGTGTGCAATGCTGCTTTCAATATGTGACAGCTCACATAATTGAGGACGCTGCCTTGCAAATTTGACTTTGAATTGCAAATACCATCACGATTCTTCTGTTTTGGGGGACATGTCTGCATGGCTTCAAAGCTGCTCTGCTGCTTCAGGTTTGAGTGTGGGTGTAAGACGAGGGTAGATATTCAAACCAAATGTGAATTCAGATGCAGACCATCAGGGCAAACTGGAATTACTGACCCGCGAGGTGGGGTATCTCTCAGAGGAACTGTGTGTGTTCCCTGCCGAGCCCTCCCCTCTGCTTTCATGATACCAGGTGATGTGGTCTTGCTTTGGAGAAACCAGAGGGGTCTAGATCTGTTTTTTCATGAAAGTGGGAAGAGAAGCAAGGAGGAGGAGAGGAGGAAAGCAGCATTTGCGAGGCTTCAGGAATGGTGGGGTTGATTGTCGTGCTGTTGGTGCACACACTGGGCAGTACTTCAAAGTGTGATTTCTTTTCTTGTTTTCCTGGGGTGCATGGCAATAACAGCTGGACACAGGAAGATGTTTTCTGATGTTGTTTAAGGTCAAGGGAATTTATTGCAAGTACATTTTGAACTATGGAAGTCTGAGGACCATTTGTCTTGACTGTTTCAGTGGAAGTGGGGATAGCTCACAGTTGCTGCTTGATGGACGGGTACCCAGTTTTTGTGTTGATCAGTGACTGCAGCCTGCTTACAGCTGGCCTGCCTTTATAAAGGAAGGTCCTGATCTAGCTGGCACAACCCAGTTGTGGCCTGGTGCCTCTGCCTCAGGTAGGTCTGTTTGGCATCAATATGGGCACACTTAATAAAATTGAGCCCTTGCTAAACATGGATGCTGCCATCCCGTATTTGCCTTTGAGAACAGACCCTACTTGCCAGACTGATACCAAGAGATGGTGCTATTGGGTGTCTCAGCTGTGGCTGGGCTACGCTACTCTGAAGACATGGTATGTTCATGGCCAGGGAATCTGCCTGGCTGGGGCCAGTCGTGTGGAGTGGAGCCAGGAGGAAACTTGAGTTGCTCTGAGCAAGCTGTTGGGGAAGTGTTCCTTGGAGCTGGGCACACCTCTGCATCTGGCTATCCCCTCTCACTGTGCTGAGCTGCACCTTGGCTGGGACTACATGCTGCAAGGGTGCCAGCATTGGGGAGCTGTGTCCTGGGTTCAGCTGTAACATCATTTTTCTCCTTCCAATAACTAAAGTGTAATATAAAACTACTACTAATAATAATAAGGGAAATGTTAAAGGAGAGAGAATGCAATTGCTCACCACCCACTGACCAATACCCCGCCTGACCCAAGCAGTGATCTGGGCCTTCCAGGTAACTCCCCCCAGTTTATATAGTGGGCATGACATGCTGTGGTATGCAATACTCCTTTGGTTAGTCTGGGTCAGGTGTCCTGTCTCTGCTTCCTCCTGCCTTCCCATGCCCCTCCTCACAGACAGAGCATGAGAGACTGAAAAGTCCTCGATCAAGGTAATTATTACTTAGCAACAACTAAAACATTGGTGTGTTATCAGCATTATTTTCAGACTAAAGTCAAAAACACAGCATTGCACCACCTACTAGTAAGGAGAAAAATAACTGTTACAGCTGAAACGAGGACAATCTGCCAATTTGGCACTTGAACAGCTGAGCTAAGGCATGCATTTAGCAGGGGGATACCATGCGGTGCGAGAGCCCCCCACTGCTATTGACTCAATACAGATATGGTAGTGCCTCCATCAGGGAATAGCTGATGTCTGAGAGCTGGGATCTGCATGCTCAGCGGAGCATAGTGTGGCCCAGAGCCCTGACAGGACACAGCAGCAGTCCCATGGCACCCAAGGAGAGGGATATTAGGGAATCCTCTTGAGTATTTTTACCTGCTTCTAAATATTGTTCTGGTAGCAAAGAGAAGCACCCTGCAGCTGGCCAGCCATCGCAGAACAGCAGGGTCTCTTCAGCTCCTAGATAGCTCCAGCTTAGAAATCGCAGTATGGGAGCAGTGGCTGGACAGCTGCAGTGGCCAAGGTTGCTCAGGGACAGAACAGGTTCAGAAAAGGTCAAGCATGCTTGTCTGTGGCTAGTTTGAGGTCCTTCCTAGAGCTTCTTAGAGCAGAAATGGTAAGTGATGCAAAAATCATTCTGAGCAGTGCTTTCAAGCTGTTTTCTTTCTGGTCCATGTCAAAGAAGGTGGTCTTGGCAGGGTCCTTGTAGCATTGTTCTGCTTGAGCTGGAAGACAGCTGCTTTCTGGGTAGCTTTGTGGGTGTGGGTAGCTGTAGGATACAGATGTGAATAATAAGGCTTGTACCTGTCTCCTGATTTGCGGCTGATGCTGCAAGTCAGCTTCTTCCCTTTCATGGAGATGGGATCCAGAAGTTTGCATTCAGTCTGCCCCAAAGCCTAATTAAAACACCTACTCCTAAAACCTCCATCTCATTAGGTTCCATATAGATGATATGAGTCCCTAGGGAGCTCTCAAGTTTGTGTGTAGTGACTGAAAGCAGAGACAGGAACCATGGCAGATGTTACCTTTCTGTGGAGCAGCATGTCTCCAAGCTGTAGTCAGCAGGACATTCGCCACGGTTGCATGGATGAGACTTGCTTGGGTTGAAGGACAGTAAGCCTTCTTACAGTGCTCATTTGCATTGGTCATGGATGTTTACCTTGTGATGCAGTGGGGAAGGGCATGTTAAAGGCAAAAATTGCAAAAACTGCCTTGCTGATGCTTAAATGTTTTCCTTGTTTTCGCCTATTCACAGGAGAACTACTGAGTCAGCCGAGACCAGAGGGACTGACGGAGATCATCTGTCCCAAGAACGGCAGCGAGCGAGTTAATGTTGCCTTGGTTTACCCCCCCACTCCTACTGTGATCAGCCCTTGTTCCAAGTGAGACTTGAAAGCAGACCCCCATTTCCCTTTCAGACACCAGAAAGCCTACATAACGCATGCTCTCACTAAGCACTTTACCTGGAAGGGAGCAGCCCCACAGCCTGGGGACTGCTGTAGATATAGACAGCCCGCTCAAAGGATAAGAGGTACAGTGAAATGAGTTGAAGTGTTCCTTCAGCTGTGTTGTTGCTGATGCAAGACACACATAGTGGTCAGGGCAGATCAAGAGATAATACAGTCATGGGCAGGTTTAGGTCAGGAACTCAAGAGGTCTCTGTGCTCCCCCTGCTCCAAACAGGGCCACCCTCACAGCTGGGTCAGGTTGCCTGGGACCTTGTATAGGCGAGGGCTGATGACTGCCAAGGATGGAGGTACCACCTCATCTCTGGACTACAGAATTACTCCGTGCTGCTGTGATTGAACATTTTTCCTTCTGTCCCATCTGAGGCTCCTTTATTACATCTTGGCTTTTATTATCACAAAGATGCACTGCTGGCTTGTGGTCAGCATGTTCTCCACTACATCCAAAGCCAGCTGGATCCCAGGCTGTGGTGGTACATGGGCTTGCCCTGTGCCAGGTATAGGGTTATGCACTTATCCTGGTTGAATTTCGCAGCACTTGTTGGCCCAGTACCCCAGCTTGGTGAGGTCTCTCTGGACAGAAGCTCTGCCCTCCTGTGTATTAATAGTCTGCATGTGCTTCACTCCACATGTGAAGCATGGGATGTGCTGGGTAAACAGAGCTGTGTTGTGGTGGGAACAAATATGGAATAACATTGACAAAACTAGACAGTGCCTTGGCTTCTTGATGCATAGGTTTTCTTGCAGAACAGAAGTGCAGCCATGATCTGTTCTTCTCAGAGTGCCACAAGGGAATTTGGCAGGGAGCTTAGAGAAGCAAGCCAAGTGTCTTGCTGGTGGCTGCTACTATGCTGCATGTGAATGCCTATTACTTTCCCTTCAGTATCTGAAAGTAGTTTGGATGCTGCTCTCTGTTCAGTATCTTTTCACCCCAAAATATGCTCATCCTGCTGGAGAATAGCTTCAGTGATGGTAGGCTGTTGAGCTGTGCGTGAAGTTGAAGTACCCACCTGGGCAGGAAGCAAGGTAGCTGCCCTGATACCGAGCCACAAGTCGCCAGGGTCTGTTCATTTGCTCCTCCTATGTGTGTACTTGTTCCAGCACATTTCTAACCCAAGGCTGCAGTTTGTGTTCTACTGTGCTGTCAGGCTTTGCCTGTGCACTTGTCCTCCTGTCCTCCAGCCTGCCTTCCACAGTGTCTAACAACTGTGTCCCAGTTTTGCAGTCACTGCTGGCAGGAAACTTGTGTTCTCAGAAAGGCCTGTGTTACTTGTAAAGATCTTGCCCTCCCTATTGAGAAGCCTAGAGAAAATTGTGTGTCTTAGATTATTTATCACATGCACTATGAACCCTGCTGCTCGTGCTACATTACATTTTCTTTATCTTCCAGATAAATCGTCAGTGCTGGTGCCAAAGGTTTTCCACTGGACAGAACATGGCTGATACTCTGCAGTGCTCCCATCTCTTCAGTTGTGGAGTTGCATGCTGACAGGGATCGATGGGACTCTGGACTCTGAAATGCTGTGGGGCAGGGGCAGCTCTCAGGTGGGGCCTCGTGGCTGGAGTGGATGCAGTCACCTGGAGGTTTGGGATGACAACGAGGCATGAAGCAAAATGATTGCTGCAGATGGCAGGGCCACTGGCCAGATGGAAAGCACTGGGGATAGGATTCTGTGGACCCATTGATCACATGTTGAAAACCCATTTGGATGTCATGATGAATGTAAAAATGTTCTTGGTACCATTTAATTCAGACCTGCTTGGAGGAGAGTCTCTTGAAATGAGCTGTAGCAGGATTCCCTGGATTTGTTCCTGGACAAGTGAGTTTTGTGGCAGTTGGACAAGGCTTTGTCAGGGAGGGGGGTGATGCTGAGAAGCCTTTAAAGTTGCTGCACTGCAAAACAGTTGGCTGTGTCCCACACACAGGCTTGGGCAGTAGCTGGCAAAGCAGGAGCAGAAGCAGGCTGGGAAATGTTTCCTGCCTTGTGTGTTCACATACACTATGCTATGAGGTGGTAAGAATGTGTTGTAATCACGCAGGGACGCAAGAAGGACAGTCACTGTGTGCCTGCCACCTGCCATTTCTTCCTTATCAATAGCCACCAACAGCTTATGGTCTGCTATGTCTGGATGCTCTAGATTTGTCACTGTGGCACCCTCCATATGTAGCAGCCACTAGACCAGTAGAAATCTAGACCTGGATCCTAGTAGAGCTACCCAGGCATCTTTGTGTGGAGATGTGGGGAAGCAGCATGTGGCTGTATTGTACAGACTGGCCCTGATCCCCTTAGTCTGACCCTGGCAGCTATGCTTCATGAGCGGCCATTCTTTTCTGGGCCAGATGTGGGAAGGGCTAGGAAAGTGCAGGTTGAGCACTGATACCACAGCACTGGTTTCTCTCTGAACTAGGTGGTTTTGAGGGCTTCTAAGATGTTGCTGTCAGTTTGTGTCCTATAACTGAGCCCTGATAGCTGCGCTGTATGAGTCCTGCTCCATGCAAATACTTGGTTTAGTGTAAATCAAATAGGAGGCAGGCATTTCCAGAACCAGAATCCCTTCAGCAGATGCTGGTGAAGGTCTGAGAGATGAGGGACTTAAACCCTTGTCCTGTGATGGCAGACCTGGGATGAGTGATATTGATAGAAGGCATTCCCCACCTGGATGCAGGCTGGTCAGGCCAGTGCAAGACAGTGACATGCATCCTGCCGGTACCTGCTGCTGTTGCAGAGGGACATTCCCCTGGCTTCTGGTTCTTCACATACCAGTCTTGTGGGCAGGGCTGCAAATAACCCTGTTAGCAGAACTTAACACTGGGAAATACAAGGCAGAATCCACTCTACCAGGAGATTGTGGAAATCAAGCCATCGTTGGGGGGGAAACTGCCAAATAAAAGTTATCAGCTCCATCAGTTTCATGTCTTTTCCAGGTATCATTCCAGCTGGGAGCAAAGCTTGGGCTCAGACTTCATTTGTTGACCTGCCACCTCTGACAATAGGCATTTAAACCTTGCTTATGTCAGTGAGAAGCAGTGAGTGATTGTGCTTCTGTATCACTGTAGATAAATTCGGGACTAGAAATTTCCTGTGGCATCTGGAGGGAGTGAAAGCAGGGTGAGGTCTTTGAGTGGTGTCAGGAATAGCGCTGGGAAACTCCCTGAGTCTTGCTGCCTATGAGGCATAAAGGGCCCTGGTATAGTCAGAACTTGTGTTAGAGCATTCCCTGTTGTCACCTCCTGTGCTGGGCGGCCTTCTCCTCTTTGCTGCTACTTACCTCTCTCTTTCCATTCTCCGCAGGAAGAAACTAGCGATCTGTTGCTGTGACGTTGCGTGGAAGCCACATTGTAAAAAAACCACAAACTGGAATCTTTTTCCAGCCGGAGGCCTGTTTCCCAGTGCCCCCATCTGGTCTGGGATGCGTGAGCATTGAAGGAGTGAGAGGACAGAGCAGACCTCTTGCAGCCTGCTCCTTGGGACCACAGCCCTCCTGCCAGCTCATGCCACCTCAGCGGGAGCACTGCAGTACTTGGCCTGTGCAGGCACTCAGTTGGCACTGAAGCTGTAATACTGGGAGCGTGGCAAATCAACCTAGCTGGGTCTATCTAATATAAAACGGTGATCGCTCATCCGCCCACTGTTTGGTAACTGGTGTAACGGTGTTTTCATCTGTGTTTTTTTAATATGCAAAAGCCATTTAATTTTCTATGCAGTTAAAAAACGTCTCCCCTTTGCAACTGCCAGGTGGGAGATCTGTGCAGGAGAACCAAGCCAAGTGGCTGAGAGCCCTTTTGATTTTATTGTTGCTCTCTTTTAAGAATGCATCCTGGAATCCTCTGCACACAGTGTCCCTTTGCTGAGCTCCTGCTTCTTAAACCCCACTTAACATTCCTGAGATCCAAGGATGAGGGCCCCAATTTTTTAAAGGGTGTCATTTTTTGGGAGTCAAGCCACAAGGAAAGAGGGCTTGAAGGCGGTGCCCTAAAAGCAGAGAAACCTGAGTTCAGAGCTTGTATTATATACGTGTTCTTGTCCCTGCTCAGAGAGTTACTGAAACTGAAACAACTAAGGCCTCTGCAGAGCACCCTGCGGCCTTTACTGACAGTGTGTTATGAATAGGGCTGAAAGGACTGGGGCATCAGTTGCCTCTCTGTGGAGCTGACAGTGAATTTAACTCCTTTGGAATAGAAGAATCTCCTGGTACTAGATGCCTACATCACTCGAGAGGATTGTGCTGGTTTTGCCTATTGGTGTGCAGACCCTTTGCTGACCAGTTGATTTCCTACTGAAACTGGTGCAGACAGATTTGGAAGTAGAGCTGGAAAGTTGCTTTGTACTGCAGGACTTTTAGCAGCTGGATCATGTCCTGGAGTACCTTGTGTTATGCTCTGAAGCAAAACCTGGGATTCAAACCTACATCCATCGAAGTGAAACTCCCAGGATAACAACTTTGCCATCTGCTGGGTCTGTGTAATGTGAGAAATTGCATGTCCCTAAGCAGCACACAAACTTGTTGAGGTAGAGTGAAAGGGAGCCTCAAGGGTGATGTTGCACATCTAGCTCATCTTAGGGCTTGCAGGTACTTGGAGGGCCCTGGCAACTGCGGAGGGTCCTGGGTGATGGGACACCTTTGCTTTTACTGTGCTAAAGGCAAAAAGATCAGAGAAATACAATTGTTTCCAAACTGCTGCAATGTCAGGATGCATTTGACTAGTCTCCTTTTGTGTTCTTTCTGTATTCTGTCTCTGCTCTGAGTTTGGGGGGCTTGGCTTTTAAACAGAGCTAGAGACCCGATTGGGATCTAACCTGCCTTGTGGTCTCTCTCAAATCAGATGGAAAAGACTGGGGGCTGTGGAAGCTTGGGTTATCTCCCTTGCAGCATCCCCTATACTTCAGTTCCACGGTGGCTGTGAAAACTCAATAGTGTATGTGGGTGCTGCTTTCCCAGGAACCCAAGATGCGCTTGGCTGTGCTGTAGCACCAGAGCTTACATGAGGTTCCTGTTCTCTTCTCTTTGTACCTCTGAGGTAAAGTTTGTAATAGTGGCTCCTTACTCTGAGGAGTCAGATACAGTTGTGTTAAAGGGAGCTGCAGTGGTGTTTAGGAGCTCACTAAGTGAGGTGAAAACCCACGAGCTCCCTCCTGCAGAGCCAGATCCCAGAGTTCAGCTCCTCATACACCCTTTGGATGGGATCTTGGGCTGGCATCCTTGGAACAGCAGCACGGGAAGGTGGGGATGCTGCACTGCAGTAAGCACAAGAAGAGGCGAGCCACAAGTGGGCCTCCGTGTAGCAGTCATCATGCGCTTCATGGCTCAGTTCACGGACTGTAATTGCAGGTATTCATATACTCGACATCACTGGGCAGGACTCTGCGCACACGTACATGCATGCCCAGAAGCACACGCACCACACCCACGCTTGCCCACACATCCTCGCCAAAATGACTGAGAATAAAAGTGATCTCAATCTCAAGGAGGGGTCTGGCTCTTTGATTCAGTTTTGCTCTCCCAGTGCCTCCTCGGGCCCTGCCTCTGGAAGGGTCTGCACCTCATTGTACACCTGGGGTTTTCCAAATCCAGTAGGAAAACTTGTTAGGAGCACTGTTAGCAAATGACTCACAAAATCAGCAAGAGATTTGGCATTGAGTGGATCTGAGCAGGGAGCCCCTTGTTTGGGTTAACATCTATGAGCCATTGCCCGCTCCAGCAAGGCAGGTAATTTCTGGGCAGTGGCTTTTGCCCTGCTGTGTTCAGGGTGTTCTGTGGGTTTGTGAGGCCAGCTCAATGGTTCTCACTGGTACCGTCTTTGTTTTCTTGCAAAGCTTGGTTCCCTTGTTTTTCAGAGGCGAGAGCAGTCAGACTGATGGCCCTCTGCTTGTGGCAGCGCCGGGGCGTGAATTAAGAGTAGGAAGTAAGTCCCTTCGCACACAGCCCCAAGCAGCTGTGTGACCCCACTTCCATCACCACTCTCATCCAGAGAAGACAAGACTGACCTCTGTGGCAACCCCACTGAACACAGTGGTGCTGTGTAGCAGGTCACGGGGAAGGAGTGGTAGCGTCTGCAACAGGCTGCTGGTGTGCCAGAATGATACAGGAGGTGACACTGAGGGTGGGTGTCTGAGCCGCAGCCACAACAGGGCAGAAGAGGAGATGGCTGGATATTTAGGGCCTGGCATATGTGGAGGTGTTGGGGTGACCACATACACTGCCTCTATCACATGGGCTGAAGGGGAATCTGTGAGGATGGGCCTGGGCTGTGGGAAGCACCAGCAAGAAACTTGATGCATGACAGAGAAGTCTCTTCTCTTTGCCTCCACCTCCTGGCTGAGAAGGTCCCTGTGCCATCTACCCTTACCTGCTTGTTGGCTGCAGGTTAAGGGCTATGGGGAAGGGCATGCGAGGCAGTTTCACAGGGCAGGAAGGGGATGGGGCCAGCTGAATCACCCTCGTAGCCGTGTCGTGGCCTCCCACACCCCATGGGTGTCCCGATCCACATTTGGGATGCCCTGTGTAAAGTCCCTTTCACAAGCAGAGGGACGTGGGAGCATAAATAAGGTGTCTCTCCAGTGCATCTTTCCCGCAACACAGCCAGAGCTTCCAGGGAGCTGCTGCGACCCCAAACCCAGGAGGCTATTCCGCCAAAGCCCGGGAGGGTATGGCAGGAGCACGGCAGCAGAGGTGCTGCAGAGGCGAGGCGCTCGGGGCTGAGGCGGTGAAGCGGGTTTCTGTCCCAAGGCGGTAAGCCGGGAGCCGGGACCGAGCCGCCGCTCCCGTCTCACGACGGAGGAGGCGCCGGCGGCAGCGGTGCCGTCCCTCCGCCCAGGGGCGGGCCCCGCGCTCTCCCCGCCCACGGATGGGCGCCCCGCCCGCCGCCGCTGCCATGGAGGAGCAGAAGGAGAACCGCCCGCAGGTCGCCCCGAATGAGGCATCGGCGCCGCCCGCCGCGGCCGCGCGCCCGCCGGTGAGTGCGCTGTGGCGGCGGGAGGCGGCGGCCGACCCCGCTGAAGCCGGGCATGCGCCCGCTCCCGCGCCCCCGGCCCGCCGCTGCCCCCGCGCATGCGCCGAGGCCGTCCCGCGGCGCTCCCATGGCGGTGGCGGTGTTTGTCGCGGCCCGACCCCGGTGCTCCGCGGTTTCGACGGCGCCCAGCGCGGCCCGCCCGGGTACCGAGGGGCCGCCTCCGGTGCCGCGGGCCCTTCTGCCGGCGCCCGAGCCTGGGGAGGCCTCGGCGGCGGCAGCGGGCCCGGGGAGGCCGACCCCGCTTCCGTGCTTGTCCCACAAAGCGCGGGAATAGCCGTTTGTAGTAGAAGTGCCTGCGGTTTATCATCTTAAATTACGCTTTTACTTATATTGCACGCATAGGCCATCGGCCCGTGTGTCTCAGTCGGTGTGGAATCGGTAGCAGGGCGGACAGGGCCTTGGGCAGCCTGGTTAAGCGTGAGGTGTCCCTGCCCATGGCGGAGGGGTTGGAACTAGATCATCTCAACGCCTTTTCCAGCCCAAAACATCCTGTGATGCTGGGTAATCGAGGTGCCGAGAGGAATCTCTTGATGCTGGTTAAGGTTTTGCTAGCTCATACCAGAGAACTAACTTTTTCTGTTGAAATTGGGACGCCCATTCAGACGTTTGTCTCTCAGAGCTGCTGATAGGCGTGACTTTAGACACATCCATTACTGTCCCCTTATTCTGTCTGTTGATTTTTATGCTTCAGTACTGATTTCTTTCCCTGTCTATAAGCTAGTTCACCTGCGGCGTGAAGCAGCGTGATGCTTCACTGCTATTTGGTGCCAAGATCATGTGTAAATCTTAATGGTCTAGCCTCCTGGTCTCGCCTTAAGTGACCTTCATGTTACTCTTTCTTCTAGGGTAAGCAGCACTGTAGGATCAGTGACCAAGAAACTAATGGGAAAAAGTCAACTGCCAGTCCAAACGACTTCAGTGATCCAGTTTACAAAGAAATTGCCATGACCAATGGTTATATCAACAGAATGACCAGGGAGGAGCTCCGAAGTAAACTTGCAGAGTTCAAGCTTGAAACCAGGTTAGGCCAATTTGTAAACCTTTTGGTTTATCTTTGAGAGCAGCAAAGCCTTAGGGGATGATTATTTTGAAGTTTAGAAATACAACGTAAAGCAAAAAGCAGACACTTCTTCAAACACCAGCGGGTTTATGTGCAGTCTTGATGCAGCCTTTGTTGTTGGATTGTTGCATGTGATGCTGCTTCATGTGTTACCAGCAGTGTGTGCTGCCTCAACTGCTAACACGAAGTGGAACAATATGTAACTGTAGGGCACTTCTCAACATGTATTTGGTCAGGTATAGCTGCAAGGGTTCTCAGGTGGTGGTGCAGACCTTCAGGGTATAGAAACTTGCTTCAGGACATACATGGTTTCATTTTACTGTACGCACTAAAGATCTGATACTGGCTGGAACCGCTGTGGTGATAGGGCTTGGAATTTAATCGATGCAGAGGACAAATACCTTTAGATGGAGGATTTGCTAATCTGAATAGATGAGACACAATAACGAGAATAGGTGAATATGTTATTAACTGGCTGTGTGCTCACTGAGGAGGAGGAAAGGGCTGGGAATATAGAGTGGTTCTTGCTCTGTTGGAAATGACCTGCAACACCCTTTGATATTGCTGTGGCGCAGCAAATTTGGGATGTTGAGAAGGTCAGCTGGGGAAAACAAAGTGTATTGTGTCTGTTTGCAGCAGGAATGAGGAAGTAGTAGTGGTGGTGGGGAGTTGGCAAAGTGAGAAGCTACTGCTCTAGAGGAAGAGGGAATATGAAAGGTGAGAGTATAAAAGGAGAAGTCTGGCATTCTAGAGAAGACAACTGTAGGGGAGAGAATGTTGTGGGGGGGAAGGAAGGAACAGAGGTTCCTTTGAACAGAGTAACAGAAAAGAAAGACTTGTGTGGGTGGGAAGTGCAGTCTGTCTGCAGATGTTCTGATGCATAGCTTTTTTAATTCCTCCTTTGGTTAAATTGATTTAGCTCCTCAGGAGGAAAAAAAATTGTTATCTGATAGATTTTTTTGTAGACCAGCTTAGATTTGTACAGCTGTTCAGCAGTTACCCTGATTTAAAAACAGAAAGCTGAATTCAAATAGTTAAGGACATGTTTGTGGTTTCCTCCTGACTTATTATTTTTCTATTTGTTTTTATTCAATTGTAAATGCAGAAAGCTTTAAACTTTTCTTTTAGCTAAGCTAGACTTACCTCGTCAATAAATTCAATTCTGTTGTTCAGAATATGTCTACATGTAAACAATAGTGCATCGCCTGAAATGTAGTGAACTGAGCAGATTGCCACACACCAGTCCTTTCCCTTGGGGTTATTTTGATAGCAGATCATCTCCTCTTCCAACTTCTTTTATAGGTTCGATGAAGAAAAAGGTATTTTTCTCCTCCATCACTTTCCATACTGTATCAACTTTGAATGAACTTGTGGACATTGAGTTAAACTAGATTAATAAACCAGAGTGAAAAAGACTTATCTATGTTTGCAGAAGCAGGTGATGTTCTCAAATGCAGGCTTAGTAGTCTGATTCCATTTTTTTCTTTGTGGATCAGTGGGCTGCTTTTCTGATAATACCACTTGCTACAAGTAGCTATTACAACTTCTGTGATTTTATTTGCAGTGTGTAACTTTAAAAATAACTTCCTTAGAAGAGTAAATTATCCTTGTTTATTCAGCTCTGGTTTGGTACATGGCAGTTCTGGCACCTGTGCTTGCATGTTATAATGCTTATATTAAAAAGATGCAGTAAGTAACTTTAATCACTTGCTACTGTGAATTCATGTGTTGTCCATAAACCTCGTGTAAAGCAGGATCCCGATCAGGAAGTTTTTCTGACAGCTGAAATCTCAAGTACTTTATTTGAATTGAGTTACTCAAGCTCAATTTTAAATTTAAATTGAGACGATTTTAAAATGTGGGTGTTTTAGCTGGATTCTGCATTATCTGTGCCGCTGATGCAGAAATATCTCAGGCATCAGTTGCTTCAGGCAGGGGGCACAAGGAAATACGGATGAAGCAGTATTGTGCTTCCAGGTCCAGTGGTCATTGAGGAGCAATCTGCGAAGACTTGAGCTTTGCAAAAGCTTTGGGCGCTGTGTTGTTTGGGGATGGGGTGGGTGGTATTGCAGCATCTGCATTACCTCAGATAATGGAGCGTTAACTGTATGGTGAAATTCAACTCAGACTTTGCAAGTGATCATGCTCAGAATTAGGTTCATAAATAATAAACTTTCAAATGTTAAACAGGGATTTAGTTCTACAATAATGGAATAGTCAGTCACGTGTGCGTGTGATCTTTGTCACTTTCCTTATCTCTTTAGAGGAGTAAAAGATGTGCTGAAAAAGAGACTGAAAAACTATTACAAGAAACAGAAGCTGATGCAGAAGGAAACCATTAATAGAGACAGCTGCTATGACTACATCTGTGTTGTGGATTTTGAAGCAACATGTGAAGAAGGAAACCCACCTGAATTCGTGCATGAAATAATTGAGTTTCCTGTTGTCTTACTAAACACGCATACCTTGGAAATAGTAAGTGATCTGATTATTGATTTATATTTTATTTCCATAAAGACCTATCCTCTTTGCTTCTTTACATACACACAGAACTTTCTTTCTGTTCTTAAAGCATCGGGAATAGATCATGCTGTTGACTCCCTCTATTGATATGAGGGACTTTCGGTTTCCCAGTTATCCTGCCCCCCCACTCCTTTCCCTGTCTTCAGATCCACAAAGCTATTGCTAGGACTGAAGGGATTCACCATAAACAAGAATTGGCAAATTCAGTGGTCCTGTGTGAGGCAATCTGGAAGAGACTAATGCAGAGGCCTAGAGAGGGTGGTTGAGTGAACATTCCTTCTTGTCAGGCTAGACTATATCCACAGTGTACCCACCAGATTGAGAGCTGTGTAACCTGATTTTAAACATACTTACTAGGCATTTGGCAGCCTTGGGTGCTCTGTTCCAGTACAGCTGTCTTAGAAAAAACGACTTGCTGTCTAACTGAAACTGTGACTCTGAAGCGGAGGAAGTGCACCCACCTCTGCCTAACTGTTCATTTGTCAAGAACGTCTTAAGAGGAGGAGAATTTCTAGTAATCACTGTGGTGCTGCATTAGAGTGTAGCTGCATGTATGACTAACTGCAGAAAGAGCATTGTGAACATCACCAAGATTGGTTTATTACCTTTAGAGTAGTAGGAAACAGCATGGGTTTTTTCCCTCTGTCCAAAAGGTTTTGTATAGCAACAGGGGTCTGGGGCTTTCTTCTTCCTATGAAACTTGAATGTAGTCGTCACTCTTGCACTGCTCAGTCTCCAAGAGTGGGGTCATTGTGTTTATTTCTGGCTGGCTGGCATCCAGAGGAGTGTGACTTGTATGCAGCCTCTGACATGTGTGGCCAGTCGCCTTCCTTGAATTACAGTTGAGCCTTTAGAGATACCACCTAAAAAGTTTCAGGCTTTCGTCATACCTCTCACTTCTCTTGTCCTTACTCATGCTTTCCTTTTCCGCAGTCTTCCCCTTTATTACAGCCTGCCCTTCACGCCTCTTACCCGCATTCCTGTTTTTTGGTGTCTCCTAGCTGAGAGGAAGGACATGTTCTAGTTGGAGAGCCACCTGTATGTCCCATTGGGAGCCTCATAATGGTCAGTCAGGAGGCTCATGTTGGCTTTGGAGGTGCACACACCTTTTTGCCTCCAGCAGGATACAAGTAGTTGCTATTGACTTTTGGCTACAGTCAAGCCCAAGAAGTTGCCTTGCAGGCTATATAGTGTGCTGTTACTGGGTGATTCTCTTGTTACAGGAGGACACCTTTCAGCAATATGTGAAGCCAGAGATTAATCCCAAGCTTTCAGACTTCTGCATCAGCCTGACAGGAATCACCCAGGTACTTTGCATTTTTGGGTTTTTTGGGGGGGAAAAAAAAATGGAAAAAAAAAAAAAAGAGATGTGGTGTTGATGTTTTCAGGCTGGTAATCTTTCATGGTCATTTTTCTTGAGGGTTATTGTCTTAATCCTCATTTTCCCCCTTTCTCCCAACTATCACAGAATTGATTTCCCTGAGGTGGTCATTTAGTTGTTTGTAAAGGTCTGTAGGGCAAAGCATTTACTTTGTAATCCATGTGAAGCAAATTAGTCTTTAGCAGAGGAAACCACATTTTGAACTGCATCGGTTCCTTTTCGAAGATTTTTATTCTAAAGGGTTTAGAGTCTTGCAGTGGCTTGTGTTCAAGTGACTGAGCAGGAAGGAGTCTGGGAAACAAGCTCAGAGGCTTTAATCCAAGTTCAACAGCTGACTAACCTTGTTACCTTTATAGATGCTATTTGAAGGTTGGCTCTTTTAGTGCCTTTGTGGTGCCTGTTTTTAAGTTCAGAAAAATCTGCCCAATTGTCTGCTTATCTCAGTGTGTAACCTGTTTCTAAAGATTCCTGTGAAGCCAACTTAGTGAGTAAGTGATTTAGTGAGTGCCTATATACCAATATAGTTCTTACACTTCATGGTGGTTTGGTTTGGGCTTTTTTATTTTAAAATGTTCCTCACTGATAGTTGGTTTTTGTTTTGTTCTCTTAGGACATTGTTGATAAAGCTGAGACATTTACTCAAGTTCTGCAGAATGTCGTAGAGTGGATGAGACAGCGAGAACTGGGAACAAAGTATAGCTATTCCATGTTGACAGATGGGTATGTCCTTATGCACCCTTCAGCACAATCTAAAACTGTGAAGCAGTGCCTGATCTTTGTGAGAGCATTGGTAAATGTGGATCATGACGCTGCCATTTTGCCATTTTATTACAGTTTTGGCTTTGGGGAAAATCAGAAAAGATGAACTAAACAATTTGAAATGAAGCTTAAATCCATTAGATGGCACTGTTTCTTTCCCAGCTCTCTTCATGCAACTAAATGATACTGAATAGGCTTTTTATCCTTTTTTCGTTGTTGTGATTCTCTGTTTACATCTACCTTTCATATAGCACATAATACCTGAAAATAACATTGTGCAATTTCAGTTCTAAGCACCTCCCATCTTCTCCTGAATCTGATGTTTCAGAGATGTGTGATGGTTGTGTTACATCCTATGTTTGTCAGTGTTGCTGTTAATACATCCTGCATATTCAGACAGAAAGCAGTAATGATTGTGCGGTTTATAGAACAAGGAGAAACGGCTAGCACAGAAACCTGTCTGTGTGGCTCTTGGTGGGTCCCACCTCTGACAAGCTTTGTGTGTGAGGGATTGACTAGTCCTTTAACTGCCATCTGAACTTGCTCTCTTGCAAGGTCTGTGCAAAATCAAGTTCCTTAATGACTGTAGAGTGAACAGATCTTGAGATCTAGATATATCTGTAGTGCAGTATTGTTCTTGTGACCTTAGCTCTGTTACATGACGAAAGGTACTGTTGAGCCTTATGTAGTACTGGCCAGGGAATTTTTCTGTAGGTGGTACTTGCTTTTTAGCTGTGAAACATTACTATTCTGTTAATGTGTCTGCTTTCCTCCTTCTTTTGGAACGAGGTATTTAGGTAGAACAGGGAGTTTTTAACATTAGCCATGGTTGTGGTTTAACCCCAGATGGCAACCAGGTATCATGCAGCCACTTGCTGACTCCTTACCCCAAGTGGGATGGGAAGGAGAACTGGTGAAAAAAGTAAAACCTGTGGGTTGCGGTAAGAACAGTTTAATAATTACAATAAATATAATAGTACTACTAGTAATAATTATGATGATGAAAAGGGAAATAACAAGGAGAGAGATATAAAACTAAAAGGTGGAGGGAGGAACTCAAACGAAAAAGAGCCCCTCAACCTGACAAACAGCAGTGATGCACAGTACAATTGCTCAGCACCTGCTGGCCAATACCCAGCCCATTCCTAAGCAGCAATTGATCCTTTATGGCCAACTTCCCCCAGATTATATACTGGGCATGACGTTCTGTGGTATTCAATACCCCTTTGGCTAGTTTGGGTCCGGGGTCCTGTCTCTGCTCCCTCCTGGCTTCTTGTGCCTATTCTCATGGGCAGAGCATGAGAGACTGAGAGACAAGTCCTTGGTCAGGGTAGGTGCTGCTGAGCAAAAACTAAAACATCAATGTGTTATCAGCATTATTCCCAGACTAAATCCAAAACACTGCACCAGGTAGTAGGAAATAAAATAATTCTGTCCCAGCTGAAGCCAGGACACCTGTGTTGAGGTGAATGGTGCACTTTCACATTGCTGTGCCTGTTGTTTGTCTTCTGCTGTGCTGGATTAAAAAGGCAGTTCTCTGTTGCTCTGCTACAGTGACAGTATTGATACAGAGGGAGAAGAATCTCAAAACAAAACTGGAGTTTATGAAAGAAAAGTGTGAGAGATCTTAGTATGACTTTCTAATGCTTCTGTCAAGTAAAACACAGATAAATAGTGATCTGAAAAATAATGTATCGTAGGAGATGAATGGATACGTAACAGAAGCTTTTTTAACTAACCCGTCTTGGCGACTGGGAAATTGGGGTTTGGCCATGACAATTTTTTCTTAAACCTCCTAAAGATTTGGACAATGACTACAAATCACAGGTCTTTTCAGCTGAAGAACCCATGTCAGTGAAATGTGATTGTGCCCAGTGTGAACAGTGAAGGCATGTAGAAGCTGTCACACAAGATTGGAGGTGTACAGCTTAGATCTGTGTACACCTTAAAAATAAGGAATTAAAATAGTGTAATTGCAACTTTAAGTAATATAAGGAACTGTGTTAAATAGTGCTATTTGACTAATTTTTTACCTGTTATTAGGTTTCTATCTTTGGAAGCAACAGTAAATTAGAAAATGCTAAAGCAAAACTGGTGCAAGACTAGTTATATTACTGGGCCTAAATGTGTCTGGAATTCCTCTCCAGAGTAATCCACTCTGTGAAACTCCTCAAGGAATGTAGGTGCAGTGAAACCTCCGCTATATGAGTGAGATTGCACAGATAGCTGCAGAGAGAGGAAAAAGGGCTTTATCTTAGCTTGAAGCCTAGAAATTTGCTGGGGTGCAGGCTAGAAATGCATAGGGTTGTAGTTTCATCTTCTTTCCTTGAAGGTCTGGTTTCTCCTATAACTAAGTGCAGTCTTGTTTCGGTAATCTATGTGAAGTAGAGAGATGCATGCATACCCATTTAATTAGGAAAATTAAGAAATTTAAGGTGTCACTTGCTTTCCCAGGGGCTGCATAAGCATCTAGTTTTTTGGCAGTTTTTGGAGTAGATGGTATAGGTGGAGAGGTTGGCATGTCGTTTTTTGTTTTAACCAGTGCTGGACATGAAACCATACTAGTGAAAACCTTGCTCATGTCATTGTTTTCCCCATGATTAACAAATTTATATTAAAAAATCCTTTACCATAAGTGTAGGAAAAGAGCTTTCCCTAAACTGTTTTCCTTCTGCTAGTCACCAAAGAAAAGGCAGCTTTTTGTGCTACAGCTGCGCAATATGTAGAAAACAGAGCATCTTAATTATATATTACTAATGTTTTTCTCTTCTGACTTTTTAAGATCTTGGGATATGAGTAAATTTCTGAACACCCAGTGCTGTATTAGCCGTATCAAATACCCTTCTTTTGCCAAAAGGTGGATCAATATTCGCAAATCGTATGGGAACTTCTATAAGGTTTGTACAAATTGTTGTTTCTCTTGCAGGAAGGTTTGGTTTTAAAGTCTAGAATATCCTGTTGTGCTTGTCATCTTTACTTGTGTAGTATCAAATTATTGTACTTAAGCAAGTTGCCTGGAGCTTGATTTTTTTAATTCTGCTTCATGCCTAAATCTCAGTTTCCTAATTGAAGATCATATTATTTACTGCATTTTGATTGTAATCTTGTTTTCAAGAATCAGGTGCTCCACGAGGGATTGTCTAAAGATGACATACCAGTGCTCTTTGATCAAGTTTGACTTGAAGAAGTTGACCTAAAAAGATTCCATGTTGATTTTTTTTAATTATTTTTTTCTTGTTTTCTTGTAATATACTATAAATTTAACTTGCACCACTACCCTCAGATATCTATGCTTTTGACAGTGTAATGGGAGACATGGGAGAGAAAGGTTAGGACATACCTAACATGGAATCAAATTGCAAGAGAAAAGTAGCACCAAGTTCAGTGCTGAGCCTTATTACTGCTTTCTTTCACTGTCAGGTTACCATAAAAGGGGTTATTGGAGTTTCTAGCAAATTCCTAGTCAGTCTACACTAAACCATTTGTTTGAACATGATTTCAGCCTAACTTATGATCTTCTGTTGAAGGGCTATTCCATGCTTAATGTAACCTTTAGAAAAGAAAAGGTTAACATTTAACAGGAGAAGAGCTTTACTTTGTGCTGGGCAAATATTACAGGGTTATTCCATGTCTCCTTCTATTATTGTGCCTTCTCTGCATAAGCATTTCTCTTGGAAACATGCTGGAACACAGAACAGTCTTGTTAGTCCTGTCAGCTTTAACCTAGACAGACCTTTTTCCTTTTTGCGTTGAGCAATAAGCGTGCTCAATGAAGAGCAATAAGAGATTGTAACTTAGAGGAATCAGCTTCTTTTTATTTTGTGTGATTTTTTTTTTTTTTACATGCAAACTATTTAAGCATTTATAGTTGTTCAGTGCTTCTGTTTAGCTATTCTGTGCTGCTGCTGAATCTGTTGTTAAGTAAGAGGTAAAATTAAGGACAAGGAATGTATTATAACTTTCCTGTGGAATATCTCACAATGTGCAGTATGTCTCCCCTACCCAGTTTGTGGGTGTTGTTTTTGGAGTTGCACATTGCCAGGTTTTGGCAACTGTGTAGTCACCATTCTGCCTAGCTATTACATCCAGCAGTATGGCGCAATATCCTGGAACTTGTCATGTCCCACGTTCCCCTACCCCAACCACCCCAAGAGCAAGCTGAAGTTTTTCTTTAAAGTTACCTTATGTTTTCCTGTGACCCTTCAAAGAACAAATGTATAGCAGTTAATCAGAAGAACACTTGGGTGTTTTACTAGTGTAGCACTTTGCCACGGGTAAGTCAGTTAAGCTTCCTTGTCTGTTCATGCTGTTTGTCATCCCTGTAAACATGGGTTGCTCTAGGTATTCTCGATCAGTTCCTTTGGTGTTTGGAGGCATCCAGAAGCTTGAAAACCAAAATCTGATACCCTCTGCAATGCCATTTTGGGTGGTAATTCCTTTTATATAAGGCTGGTTAAAGCTAGCTAGACCATGGCTTCCACTGTTGCCGGTGTTGGGACATCTTGAACTGGTGCTGGTAATGGTGAGAGGCTCTTGACATCATTCTGAGTCTAGACAAGCCCCTGTTGACTCTGTCTGCTCTGTAAAAATGAGAGTGTCTGTCTCACCAAGGTGCTTTGAAGTTAAATTGTTAGTGATCTGTCAAAAGGCAACATGAAAGTAGTATGTGACTTATGCAGATTTTAAGTTTATGTTTCTGCTGCATTGTGTTACATTAAAAGGCTTCATACTGAACCTAATTCTTGAATGTGGTTCACTTTCTTCTATCAGGTTCCTAGGAATCAGACCAAGCTAACAATGATGCTTGAAAATCTGGGTATGAATTATGATGGGAGACCTCACAGTGGACTTGATGATTCTAAAAACATTGCGAGGATAGCTATAAGAATGCTACAGGATGGCTGTGAACTGCGGGTGAATGAGAGAATGCATGCTGGACAACTTATGACAGTCTCCTCCTTGGCCCCCTTAGAGGGAGCCCCTGCTCCACAGATGCCCCGCTACAGAAACTAGCAGTACAGGGGTTCTGCCTTAGGAATCGCTCCCAGATACCCATGAAGGACTGTTACAAAGCTTATTGAGCAGACACCTCTGCCAACCTGTCTGCAGTGCAGAATCCAGAAGTACCTTAACTGATCATCTCTGTTGAAATAAAGAGCGTGGAAGCTCTTTGCTGTTTGCAGCCTGTGTTACAGCATTTTTTTTTTCCTTATACTAACGATATTTTGCTGTTGCTTGCAACTTACCCAGCAGTAAGGTTGATATGCGGGATCTAGGCAATGTGTTAAGCTTTTAAGAGCATGTAATTTAAACACATGCAAAGATCAATTTGGCCTGTGCACAGCTGCTCCACCCCAGCCTGTGGGTAGTATGTATTCGCTATGCCCTACTCTTAATGATATCTAGCATCTGATTATTCATTGCACACAAATAAGACATGGCTGGAAGAACTGAAATAGTGAGTGGTTGGGCTGGCCTTTCCTGATAAGGCAGTCTTCTAAGGGCTCCTGCTGCTAACTTTCTGGGATTTTTTACAAAGTCTAGAAGAAATGAGAGAATGTTGATCAGTTCTAAAGCAGTAGAAAAGTACTGTGTTGTCTGGGTGTTGGTTTTGTTTTCTTTTCCTTTGAGGGGTATGTTTGTCTGCTTCCATGTTGAATAGAAGAGCTGTGTGTTGAATAAAAATACCATTAATGCAGCATGGTAGTAATCTCCTTTCAACCTTCATTTAAAAAGAAAAGGATCCAGATTTTCCCTTTGAGGATCATATCTCCTATTCCTGCTACACTCATAGCTGCACTTCATTTCGTATCACTTTTGGACACTGTCAGCCATGAGTGAGGTAAAAATAGGTTTAAAACATGCCATGAAACAAACCAAGAAGCTGCTAGTTCATAGGTAAATACATGCTCAGCTATTTTTGGTAACATCCTGCGCCTCTGCCACCATAAAGCTGTGCCTTTTAATACAATTTTATTAGTGAAGGCTGCATCTAATTATTAACAACTTCTGCTTTCTTCTTAGGCCTCAGATAAGGTGATACTCAAAGCAGGCCATGCTGTTAATTTGCTTTGCTTCCATGGGCTGTTAGTGAAGTACAACATCAATGTGATCAGCTTTGAATTGGAATGGCTTGTTCTGAAATGTGGAATGATGTATTTTGGTTGCACTTAGTCAAAAAAGAAGTTAAATTGGTATCCCTGTATTACAATTCAGTCATTCTTGCTATGATTTGCATCCAGGAAAAAATAACCAATTCATAATGAAGCTTTGTAAAGAACATTCACTGCTTGGCTAAAACAACCCCCAGCTCCCCTTGCTCTTCCGGCTGCTAAATTGGATCAATGGAAACATGAAAACTTTATTTCAAATTCATAGAGAGAAGTATTGGTCAAGTCTCAGTTGCTTCGTATGGAGGTGGAAGCAGGTCTCTTTCCAGGGTTAGACTTGGACAGCCACAACTGCTTTAGAATTATGTTCTTTTTTTTCTGAAACTAAATACTTGTACTTGCAGAGTTTTTACTTCAAAACTTTGTAAGTTCCTTTCTGTGGTAGCATTTGATGTATTTTCAGAATTTATAATTTTGTATATTTTATCCTTTTATTTAGAAGGATAAGATCCAGATCTCTGATGTGCTTACTCTGAAAATACCATTCGTTACCCCATGTTTGTACAAATTGTTAATTATATATTTGCTTTTCACTATAGCAACCACACTCCTTGTTTCTGAAGAGCCATAGTAATTTACTACTTTGGAGTTACTGTCATGCACGTTCCTATGATAAAATTTACTCTAGCTCAGCAGATCCCCCCTTGGGTGGGGGCAGTATCATAGACTTTGTCACTAGTCTTTTATTTACAGGTCTGTAACCAGGCTCAGACCAATGAAAAGGTCTGACAAGGAAAAGCTTTGTTATGGATTATACTGCAAGTTTCCCAAGTGAAGAGCTGTTGTAATTTTGCATCATTTATTTTAAGTAAAGAGTTGTTTATTTTTGTTAAATAACTTCAGAAAGATATTTTTTAGATAAGAATCAAATAATAATTGTTGTCTGTTTACTGCTTGAGTAGTTTTTTATCAATAAGTTGCAGAAATCTGTAGAATTATTCCAGATATTATTTTATCTGAGTTGGATTAATGTCAAGCTAAGCTGTAACTATTTTCACCAAAATGTCTGATTCGGTGACTTTGAAGTGAATTTTATGAATGTTTGCTGATTTATTTGAAATGTAAAGAAATTTATTAAAATAAGTTGGTATTTATTAACGTGTCAGGTTGTGAATTCACTGTACAAAGCATGAGATGACTGCAGCAGTCCTGGGGGCCTTCATGTCAGCATGGACCAGGGTTAGTTTTCTCAGATGCACTAGTAACATTGCTGTGTACAGGTAGCTTACATCTCATGAACGTGACTAGTTCACCAGACCCAGTAACAGGATAAGTCTTCCTGCATGATTTCATCCTGAAGGGGAAGGATGCACTTGAGGGAAACAAATGTGGTACGATGATTTTAGTAGTGACACTTGTGTTCAGCCAGACAATGTTTTTTCAGGTTGATCCCGTTTGTTTGTCCGCAGAAGCTTGCTGAGTGCATCCCTGCTGTAATGAATGCTTTTATTTGTTAGAGGAGTCATCCCATGCTGGAAAAAGTAATTGACAACCATGTAAGAAACAATCTCTTTATGCAGAAAAAACCCATGCAGACACTCTCCTGCTGGGATAGTAAGATGCCTTGTTTTGTTGTCTTATTTCACATTTCAGGAGCTCTGCTTGAGCAACTCTAATGCTACTGCAGACAGACTTTAGAAAAACCACTCACAAACTTTAAACAAAGGAGTTGCAGGCAAATTTCAACATGAACGCTTTCAAGTAGATTTCTTAATAAGTATCTATATGAATATGAGAGGCATTCACAGAATCTTGGGGTTGTGTTAGAGAGGAAAAAAGGTCTCAGACAGGTTAAAGGCAGTAACCTCTAGCAGTGAACAAACCGGAATAAATGTGGCTAGTTGCATGGGGAAGAAGAGGTCGCAACAGCTTGCAGCCTCCCATCAAACTAGTGTGGTATGGCTACAGGGACAAGTCTCAGCAGGTCAGTTGTCCATAGAAACTGCTCCTGTCTGTGCTTGTCTTATAATAAGGTAATTTAATAATTCAGTTTAACAAAGTGGTTATTTCCATATTTTGTTGGAAATTAACATTGCAATGAGGAGGGGACTGTTCTCAGCAGTGGAAGTAAGTAAAAACCCTCAGTTCACCTTCAGCTGAGGCTGTCTGCCTTTGTAGAGCTCTTGGTGCGTCACTGCAGCCTTTGCTGCTCTTTGGTGACCTTGCAGAAGTAGTGTTTTTTCACTGCGACTTTGCTAAAGAGCTGCTCATTTCTCTTGCCCTTCAGTTCCCAAGGCTGATTTTTAGGCCTCCCTTTCCCTTTTTCTTCCATTAGTGAGCTTTTGCCTCCCCAGGAAAGAAGTTTGTCCCAGTGAAGATCTTTTTATGCTCTTCTTAATCTGGGAAAACAAACAAGCCCTTTCAAAAGAAGTGGGAAGTCTTACCTGACTGGAAGGATAGTTGTCAAGAGACCCAGGTACTGACTGGAGGCTTTTGAAATGGGCTAAATGTATAGAATGTCATTCTGTTGTAACCAAGGTCATTCTAGCCAGCTAAGACCTTCTAGCCCCCTCTCAAGAGCTTCATATTTGACAGCCCCATGGATAACAGTGCAGCATACCACAAGGAATGGCAATATGTGAAGTAGCAAGGTGGTGGTCTGTCCATGCTTCTTCTCCATCTTGTGTTGAGCTGTGGCCTACCTGAACAGCTGTAGTAGGGAGCTGGCTAACACTTGACTTTAGAAGATCTTCCTGCCCATCCAATGGAGAGTGGGGTGCTGGCCTGCAGGTATGGATGTACACGAGGATGAGAAGCCATTTCTCTCTTGGGTTCCTTCTAGTTTGGACTTTGTGTGTTCAAAGCCCCCAACTCTGACTGGCTTTTGCCCTCTTTTAATTGGAGGACGCTGTGTTATGGGAGAAAAGCCTGAAGCAGTTTCGGGTGTGTGCTCCTTAAATTTAAGGAGCGTGACTGCTTTGCACCAAGTGGCTGCACATGGACGAAAGGCTTTTTCAAATGAATGACAGGAGCCTTATGCACCTCTTCATGGCAGAGGTGACCTCTGGATGTGTTCTGATTAGGGATATGATTGCATTAGGGGTATCTTAGGCAGCTCTCCTCTGTGGCCACTCAGTCCAGGGGTGCCCCATGGGTAGTACCATGCTCTGCTCCTGTGATCTTAACTCAGTGTGGTTATGACTGCACATGATAATGATAAATCTTGCAATGCTGCTTGCAGATAAATGGTGGTTTGGGGTTTTTTTTCCTACTTTCTGGCTAAGTTATTGCTAATCATGGGGTTTTTTGCTGTTTGAAGTGAATGGTAATATAATGATCTTGCATTGGTAAAGTACTTGCACTGGTTCTGACCTCCTCTATGTTCCCTGTTTCAGTGATGTTGAAGAGTGCACGTAGCCAAATGGACCCAGAGATGTCCCAATAAGCAGAAATTGCTTCATCATGCTTGTGCTCAGCTTTGGGGTGGTGTGCAGGCCCTGGGCTGCAGGCTGGCCAGGAAGCCTGACACACCTTCCCAGCCAGCAAAACACTGTGCCTGAGCATCTCTTATTTTTACTTATGACTGCAATCATTGTGATTTGGAGGTCTCCTTACTGTGTTCCTGTCTTTATTTCATAACATTTCATAGTTTGAATTGATAAGGAGTTGAATACTTATGCCCTGAGTAGCATGAAAGCACTTTATGTATAATTCAGAGGCAGGTATAGCAGCCAGCAGTCTGAGACTCAAAGTGCCTCCCTTTCTCACATGAAAACACTTATATGCTTGTGATTAATTTCCATTCATGCAGGTATGGGCTAAGGTGATAGACACCTAAAAAGAAGGAGAAATAACATGTTATTAGCTGATCTATGCAGGATAAGCCAAATGTGTTCTTATAACTATCAATACAGTCTGAGTGTTTAATATAGTTGATGAACTTTGATAACAGGCTTTCTAGGATGCCTAATGCCGTGTACAGAGGGGTAAAGCGACTGCTTCTGCACTAAGCTTGGCTGTATTTAAGCATAATCTGGGGGATAGCACAGTCATATGTTGCTGTCCTCCACAAAGAGAGGGAAGATGGAGCCAGCCCCCCATCTTTGTGTTAATGGTAGCTCTGCTCCAAATGGGAGTCTTGACAAGAGACCTCTTTTCCAAATGGTTCTTTAAAAACCAGTCAAGGGAAGAACAAGGGATAGTTTATCCAGTAGTTTTAATCTGCTGCTGGGATCACTTTTCTGGGAATTTTCCATGTGGTTTGGGGCACAGACAGAGCCTTCAGACCGGATTTACTCTGCAGAGGACTCTGTTTCTCATTTCTGATAGCGAGCTGTGCTTTCCTACCAGCACAGTATCTGGCAATGTATTAGTTTGGAAAGTTAAGCCATGTCCTGCCTGAGAGCAATATCCCCAGAGCAGGTCACCACACTTGGCAGTCTTCAGTAAACAGGCAGCCCTGTAGATAAGGGGCATTTATTAGAGCTGAGAAGCCTGGGTGGGGCACAGCTGAAAAAGAAATCAGGCACCCTTACTCAGCATGGGAGGGAGGTGCTGTGGTGCCTGCAAAGCCCATCTGTGGGTGTGCTGTGCATCTTTGGGAGCAGTTTCCTTCAGCTATCTTGGTGCTTTGTCTCCCCCATTAAGCCGCACAGGCATGTTTCTTCTTCAGACCTTTTTCACACACCTCAATGTGCTGGTTTAGGGGATGGCTTCTCAGGAATTTACTGGCCTGCTCCTTGTTCGTGCTTGTTTTCCTTACATGAAATAGTCCTTCCCTGACCCTGCTTGTACTGATTTTCTAACAGCCATGTCTGGAAGCAGCTGTACTCTGTGACATAATCTTGTCTGTGCTGCTGGCCAAACTGTTATGAGCAGGTCCTACAGAAGCCTTGTCAGGTCAGGGACTGCTGCCTTGTTAGGAGCTTGTATAGTGCGGTGCTGCAGTTCCTCAATACTGCAGCCATTTAACAGATACTAACAGTGTAAGTAAATGAAGCGTCTCTCTGCCTCCTTTACAAGTCATGGCAAAAAGCTTGTGGCAAGTCCTCATGGTTTAATGATGCTTTCATTCATGTATACTATCGCATATGCATCTCCACTGGGGCTGCTGCCGCCTCCATCAGTGATTAAAAATCATGTCAAGGACAGGATCATTTTGAAACTGAATGCCAGTGAAGTCAAATGTGTGATGGGTATTTGTTTGTGTGATGGGTATTTGCTTCTATGCTAGAGCTGTGTTGGCAAGTGTAGTAGCATCATGTTGAGGAGGTACAGCGATGCCTTACTAGATTCAGCGTGTAAGCCTATTCAAAATGCCTTGATTTTGGGGACATATTGTCATTAACCTTCCAGCATGGAAAACTTGTGTTAGCCCTGAAAAAAGAAAATAATGTTTTTAAACTTACAAAAAATGTTTTTAAAGTTCATATTTGAGGGATTGGGAAGATGAAGAGAGATGCATATGGTTTCAGGAGAACTGGGAAAATTGAAGCACTTTAGAGGAAACACAGTGGTGCTGAGAAAGTGTTTTTGTGCTGTTGGAATACCCCAGCATGTGACAGACAGAATGGATTTTGTTCGGAGCAAGACGTTCCTGTGGTAGCTGTGTAGCATTTAGTGTTGTGTAGCTGCTTAACACTTTGGAGTGTGGCATCGTGGAGCTCTGGAGGACCTTGATCAGCCTTGCTGGCTGTTTTTGTGGAGCCATCCTAGCAGGGGTGCAGCTTTTAGCAGAGTTAGAAAGTATTATCAGGCTGAGATGGTGACAGCTCCATAGAAGTCACTTGTATTATAAATACTATGCCTCACCATATCAGCAGGAAGCTTTCTTCCATAGTTCAGTCATCACAGAGATGGTGATGATATTGTAAGTGTTGGATCAAGGCTTCCAAAATGAATGATCCTCAGACAGTGCACTTTCACTCTGAAACCTGAATCACTGTAACAGCCTATGATTTTGTTCCCTGTGGTAGGGAACAAAATACTCTGGGTGGAAACATCAGCTTTTGTGTCTGAGAGCTGAAGAACACAGAGCTTGGCTGTGTGCCACTGGGTAAGAAGCTTGTCCAACTATGTTTATACTGTATATGAAAGGGCTTCACTGCTTAGCATCTGAGCTGGTGGCTGCAGTGAGGTGGGCATTGCTATGGGGAGCATTCTGTCTGTTTCTTCTCTTCTCTTCTGCCGTCTGCATTACCTTTTAAAAATCACCTCAAATCTCCTCAAGCACATCCTGCAGCTCAGCAGCTTCTTGTGCTCTGGAGTCCTTTGTGCATACAGTTGTCTCTCTTTTAGAATATAGAAGTCTTGAAAGTGCTTCCACGCACCACCCCTTCCAATCTTTGAGCTCTGGAGCACATGTGGAATGGACTGAACTGTCTTCATGTATGCTACAAAACGTTTGTTCCTCCATTCACACCAACTACTCTTCCAACAGGCAGACAACCACTGCTCATTCACTTGTAGGTTTTTGGCAGGACTAAGTGTCTGTAACATACCTCAAAGAATGACTGGCTGCTTTCTGTCCCCCTTTTGCTTTTCTGTTCAAGCTTTCCACTCTGTCCCGCACCAGCTGTGATGTTCATGTCTGGGCTAAGGTTCCCTTTTCTTTTTCTCTTTCTCCCTTCTGTTTTCTTTTCCCTATGCCGTGGTCCTGACCATGGCATCTTAGCATAGTTCAGCAGCCCCTCAATGTCAAGAATATAACCTCCCAAAATATGTGTGTTGGGATGAGCCCTATGCTTGCTTTAAGGAGAGGGACAAGTGTAGTAAGCTTTATATGCTGTGGTTTAAAGCGAAGTTACTAGCCCTGTTCTAAAGAGCATGAAATTCGGGCATAGAATTAAATTGCTGTTCAGGTTTATGCAGTGAATAAGGATAGTGTTAGAAATGGAAATCATCTCCCTTGTCTCCTCAGCTGCTGCCTCCCCAAACCCCTCTACTGTTCCTTTTTTGTAGACAACATCTTAATGCAGGTTGCCACTAAAGGAAGAGGCTGTGCAACTGCTATTTCGATTTTGGCTGAGCTCTTCTTCGAGACAGGCCCTTGCCTGAGGGAATTCCAGTCAAGCTCCTGGTCTCCAGAGCAGCTGGCTCTGCATCTCATCTCTGGACATGCAGGGTGTATCTTCTGCACATGCTTTCTGGAGCAGTGGGACATTGCAGTCTGCCTGCCCTGGCCTTAGTCCTGAGACTTCCAAGAGCTCTGAGTGGCTGCAGTCACTTGGACTGAAAACTTAAAACCCTATAGGTGATGTTTGTGATGACTGCAAAGGAACATCAGCAATTGCTCTTCAGCTCTTTCATGCTACCAGTTCTTGAGATTTGTAACAGACACATTGATATGAATGGTGAAGGAATGGGAGTGTCTAGAAGCACCAGAAAGAAGGCATTCATGGTGTATGAGAATGACAGGTGCTGATGGTACATGTGTTAGCAGGTCACCAAAATTACAGTGCACCTACAGCTCCTTAGAATACCTAGATGGGGTGAACAAGGGGCAGTCTAAACCAAGACAAACCTGAAATTTCAAGGCATAAAAATGGGTGAAAAGTGGTCTTGGGAGCATATATGCAGCCAAATCCTCAGGTTGTGAGGCGTCTGTAGACCACTTTGCACACTACTAAGGCACCAATGACTTGCTGGACGGTTGGGATCCCGCACGATGTAGAGGGCAATCTGACTGTGCTTGGAACCATCCGACCATAATCTGCCAGTATGAGGGCAAACTCAAAGGATGGCAGGCGCCTGTGGCGTTCCACTACAAACCAGCCTTGGTGATCCACTCTGAAGGCTATAACCTCGAATGATGTGTCTTGAAATGGATAAGGAGCCTGTGAGTCTTTCCAGGCACAGCCTACAGAACATCTCAAGAAAGCTCTATGAAGTGTGCATTTTTGGCAGAGTTTAATGGGCAAATGGAGACCAACTAGAAGCTTGTTTTCTCAAGGAGACAGAAGGGCTCTTGTTGATTAGAAATGGTTCCCACTTGCTTGGTTTGCCACAGACTGATAGTTTTTACTCTAGTCCCATTTCTAATTCCACTTTATTTCTTCTTATCTCAGAAGAACTTGGCACAACCACCATATAATTTGCTCTATCTTAAACTCTTTAAGATTTAGACCTGTAGGGCCTGCTAGGGGAAAAGCTTTGTTGCCTAAACATAGGTGTCTGGTGCCCTTTTTTATCTGAGCTGTCTGTATAAGGCCTGCAGATACCATATGGGACCTGCAAGAGTCCTCCTGTGTCCTGAAGCAGCAGCTGGAGTCCAGACTGGAGACCTCAGATTATCTCCAGTAGCACTATTGCTCATACCTATGTGTGGGCACTGGAATGGTGCCCCTGGAGCAAACCAGTGGCCCAGTCAGATTAATAGGAAGAGACAAGTACCTCCAGAGAATGAGTTGTCCCACTGGTCTCTGCTGCCTCTTAATATAACTTAGCTGGAAGGCAGAAGCTCTGCTGCTGCTGCTGTGCAGTGTATGAGCTTCTACAAACCCTTTGCCAGAGAGATGGGGATTTCAGGCAGCCAGGAGAGAGAATGCAATTCAGAGGCCAAGACATCATCTCCCACACACCAAAGCCTTTGGGAACTGAGGAACCAGAGTTCTGTTTGGCTCACTCACTAGCCTTCCCAAAAAGTATGGGAGGAATCATAGAATGGTTTGAATAGGAAGGGACTTTAAAGCTCATACAGTTCCAACCTCTCTGCAATAGGCAGGGACACCTTCCACTAGACCAGGTTGCTCAAAGCCCCATCCAACCTGGCCTTGAACATTTCAGGCATGGGGTGTCTACGGCTTCTGTGGGCAACCTGTGCCAGCGCCTCATCACCCTCACAGGGAGGAACTTCTTCCTTTTATCTTAATCTCTCCTGTCAGTTTACAGCCATTGTCCTGTCACTCCATGCCCTTGTAAAAAGTCCCTCTCCAGCATTCTTGTAGGCCCCCTTTAGGTGTTGAAAGGCTGCTATAAGGTCTCCTGGAGCCTTCTCTTCTCCAGGTTGAACAAGCCCAACTTTCTCAACCTGTCTTCACAGAAGAGGTGCTCCAGTCCTTGAATCATCTTTGTGGCCTCCTCTGGACTCACTTGAGCAGGTCCACGTCCCTCTTGTGTTGGGGTCCCCAGAGCTGAATGCTCCAGGTGAGATATTATGAGAGTGGAGCAGAAGAGAATTGCCTCCCCCAACCTACTGGTCACACTCTTTTTGATGCAGCCCAGCACACATTTGGCTTACTGGGGTGCAAGTGCACATTGCCAGGTCATGCTGAGCTTCCTATCAACCAACACCCCAAGTCCTTCTCCTGAGGGATGCTTTCAGTCCATTCTCTGTCCAGCCTGTATTTGTGCTTGGGATTGCCCCAACCCATGTGCGGAGCCTTGCACTTGGCCTTGTTGAAGACAGCTAGATCTGGATTTAGTTGTTTTGTTTCACTTCAGTGAAAATTAGTAGAGTTAGCTGCTGTACAATTGTTAAGATTGGCACTGCCTTCTGCAATACTGCCTGATTGCACAAGGGTGGTGGAGGAGCTGAGCTTTGTGGAGATCAATTACCTGCCAAGGTCCTCAATTGCAGACTGGGGTGCTTATCCTTTGGCCTTTAGGAGGTCTTGAACTGATTCAAAGTTGGGAAGAGCCTCTGAAGCATTTGTTGAAGTGAGGAAAGAGTGATGCTGATTTTGTGGTAGTGGTTTGGTGCAAGTATTTAAGCTGGGATGAAGAGATTTCAGTTTTTCAATTTCTTAGAGCAAAATGCTTTGTTTGAGATGCCTTGTCATAGTGCTTTTGGGATTAAGCATCACTCCCTCTCAGGGCAACTTTTGCCTGCCTAACTATCTCTGTGGTTGCCTGCACAAACCACAGAGCCCAATACTCTTGTCTCCTTTCTGCTGGTAGAATATGAGAAGGCACTTCTTGCATGAGCAGGACAGAGCTGCTTCCTGTGCAACTGCATGAGAACAAGTGGAGCAAACTAGGGTGCTAGGCAGTGAACCCAGCCTTGAAAGACACAGATACGCCTTCAGCCCCATCCTTCCTCATCCCAGAAAGCAATTTTTAATATGCTAAAGATTGTCCCTGTAACAGAGCTCTGCCTCTGGAAAGGTTAGTGCAAGGCTTCAGAGGGATGTGCCTGCAACACTGATAGCAGAGCACTGTCCTCTTGCACAAGCAAGTACTTTGTTTTGATTATCTAGCCAGGAGAGTTGGAAGTGGCTGGGTGACTGTTGAAGGCAGAAAGGGACAGAGCACTGGCTGGAAACACAGGGGCAGCGCTAGAAGTGCAGCTAATGATGGACTCTCATCACAGTCTCCAGTCTGGTTGTCCAGACAGACAAAAAAAGCCCCAAACCCTCCGGAGAAAGAGAAAACCTCCCAAAGGAGAGCAAGAAAAAGTGGAGAATGGATACGAGCAAATACATGCATGAACATCTGCAAAAAAGGACAGTGAAATATACCTGTGTGCTTTACAAGCAGAATCCTCCTCCTCCATGGGCTCTATCTGTCTTCAGCCCATGGGTAGGACTTAGAGGTACTGCATGGATACCACTCTGTTATCTGAGATGTGGTATAACTCGTGGGCAGGGAGCTGCAGATGTAAAGGGCTGGCAGATAGCTCCTAGGCTTTTGCATGAACAGTTCCTACACTTCTGCATAGCAGACATCTGTAAACAGAAGGCAGTTTGCCCACAGTCTGTTAACAGGTAGCAGGGCTAAGGTTTACCAGGGAGTTTGCTTGCTATGAATAATTCAACCAGTCCTGCTGCCTTTAAATTTAGAGAATAGTGCTGCAGTCAAAGGCTTTCGGAGCTTGGCAACAAATGCTGTTGTGGGCTTGTCTCTGTGTTTGGCCTGAGGCCAGCACTATTACACAGGTGGCTTTGACCTTGTGTGACAGCATCACTGCAGACTGGTCCCCTTTCTACCTGGCAAACCAGGCACAGGTTCTTTCACCAGCTTGCCAATACCAAACTTACAAAGCAGCCAATGTTACTTTAGAAGAGACTGAAAACAGAGCTGCATGTGGGGGATGCTGGCTGCAGGCTGCTATCTGAAATACCTCCCCAGAGTTCAGCCTGGTGACACTTTTTCTTCCCCATCATCATCTTACCATTGGTAGTGGTATTTGTTCAGGGTCCACTCAGAGCTTAGTTAGCATCCATTTCTCAGGCTCTGAATCCTGTCTCTGTAGGTCACATCACCCCTCTCTTTGCCTTTGCTGATGGCTGTAAGACATCCGCTGTCCACAGAGCTACCTACAGGTTTCATTCCAGGTCATCTTAACCCCAGTACTGTCAGGCTTAATATGAAAAGGAGTCTTAAGTGAGTGCTAAGGGACTCAAAAAACAAGATTTCACAAGATGGAAGAGAAAGGGACTTCTGAATAGATTATATGCAAATTAATTCTAGCATAAATTTAACAGCCAGAGACATTTTGGCCAGTGGCAAAGCCTTTCCTGCAGTCCATGTTCCTAGGGATCTGGTGTCCACAAGAACAACCTCTCTCCCACCTGCTGCCCTGACTTCTGTAGAGGTTGTCAGCTTTGAGATGTATCAGTCTGTCTTTCAGAATAACCACCACACCTCTAACCACAGTCCTAGGTGGTGCTCACCTGGCTTTACTCCAGTTTTTGGATGAGCCAGAAAGTATCCTCAATGTGCTCCTACCTTGCACTCAGGTGATGGGAGCTGGGGAGCTGATTGGTCTCCCTCTGCTTGGTGCTTGTAGGGTTGTATTGGAAGCACTGTGTCCAGTTTGAGGACCACCAGAAGAAAGACGTCAACAAGCTGGGGTGAGCCAGGTAGTGATTATGTGTAAACAGGCCCCCAAAATAATAAGTTGTCAGAAAACCACACTCCTCACCAGTAAGGTGGGAGCAGCCCTTGGACAGGGTGGTTTCAGTTATAAATGGTGTACGTGTGATGGACAGAGACATGCCTTTCTCCTGAGCCATAACTGCAGGGGAGAGGCAGAGTGTGTGGAAATAGTGCTGCTCTCATCTTTTACTCAAGGCACTTCTGAGCACCTGGGGAAATGTCACGTCAGGCAGGGAGGGTCTGAACACGCTCAGAGAGAGGCAGGACTGAGGAAAGAGTCGTGGCAAGATGTGGAGCTTAGATTAGAGATTTTGCTTAGATGCATCGCTTGAGATGCTCAGTTTTAACTTTCAGCCTTTCCTGAGGCTCCCCAAAAAGCATCAGAGTTTTCCCCAAGTTCCTAGTGCTTTTGTATTTTCTTCAGCCCTAAACTCTTTTCTAAACTTGCCAATATTTGTGGTAGAGGCTTTTGTTTTATCTGTGGACTCTGAAACAGAGAACTCTTGCTTTATTAATATACAGAAATTGTTTGGATCACTAGCAAGGAAAATATAAGGAAGTGGCAAAGTAGTGTTTACCCCACACATTATGCCAATTTTCAGGTATTTGCAGAGATGTACCAGTTTTGCAGAGCCATTGTTTGTAAGAATCAGCTGAAGATAAATTTCTATGCTGTGCATGCTCAAGATGTCAACAAACATCTGAAAATGTCACTGAGGTGATGAGAATCTCATCCTGAGAAAGGTCATTGCATTTTGAGGTGTCTTTTTTTGCCAGCTCTAACTGGAGCAACATGTTGGCCAGTCTTTTGCAGAGGAACAAGCACAGCTAGTAGTGAGAGGTGAAAAACACTAATGTAGCTGAGGGCAGTAACCTCCAGAAAATAGGTCCCACTGGATGCTTGCGCCACTGTAGGCATTTTCACAGCGGTTGCCCATCGCATCACCCAGTTGCAACAGTTTCCACTTGCACTGCTGAAAACATGCTCTGTTTAAGGATTGTGCTTAAGAGAAAATAGCACCCAAGAAGGAAGCTTTGGGTTTCAGGGTTGTTGGGAAATTCAGGGCCAGTTCCTTGTCCATGTTTGTCCAGTGTTAAGTCTTCCCCTCAGAATTTGCTTTCTTGGTGTTGCCACACAAGGCTGTAGGGCTCTGGATATTTTTGAACGCTTCTGAGAGCTTTTTTCTGCTTGAGAAGACCTTCCAGTTCCTGGTGAGCTGCTCTTATTCTGGGTTCTGCTTAGCACGGTCTACTCTGACTTGGAGGTGGTCTGTACTCTGCTTGTCCTCAGCAACAAAGAAAAGGTGGGAAAGCACAGTGAGGTCACCCTGCTCAACTGCTCAGAGTTAAGAGTGGAGAGCACGTATTCTGTCAGAAGCAAGTCATTGGTTTTACACCTTGGACCCACTGTCAGTTGCATATGTAGCTTCTTCTTGGGGGTCTTATGTGCAATTATAGTGCCTGATGACGGACATATATATAGTGATGGACACAGCCCAGCTGTGTCCCCCTTTGGTGTGCTTGCATGTAGTGTTCCTAGCCAGTGTTCTTTGGGGATCTGGCAGTAGGTCATACCATCTCAGATTTGGCATCAGGACTTCCTTCCCTGCCCTCTTCCTGGGAATGGGCTGAAGGCTGCTGTGGTGGCTGTCAAATGGCATGGGGCAACATGAACATCCTAGATCTCGTTACTTCCAGCATGGCTTCTCTGCAATCAGGAGCCAGCAGCAACAGGGAATCTCTCACTGCCAGTTGTCCTGCACCAAATCACATGGAGTGTGAGGTCCTTAGAGGATTCCCACTACTGGTATGTTCAGCTTTGATTTTTGCTTTGAAGAAGCTGCATGTGTGTTTTCTGCTGCAGCAAACTGAAAGCCTACTGTAGCAGTTCCCTCCTTCCTGTAGACATCTGACCTTCCTAGGAGCAATATTTGACCAAGGCAGATATGAGTGACAGAAAGACTACAGACATCTTATTCAGCTGTCCTGTCCCTATCTCACAGCATCACGGGCTGAGAAACTACCCAGACCTGATGTCCCTGTGCTGCTGGAGGGCGAAGAGAAAGAGAGCTAAGCACAAGTGACCACGCTGCATGCTTTTCTGTTTTGCTGGCTGGCTGTGTAAATACAACTTTATGGGAGGCAGTGCTGCTGCGGAAGCAGTGACTGTGGGGGTTTTCTCATTAATTTGCAAATGCTGGCCCTGTTCCCATGTTTGCATACTTCTCTCTCTCCTAAAGAGCACGTAAGCCAAACATGCAGGGACCCAGTTTAACACCGATTGCTAGCTTTTGCTCTTGTGCACCCCAAAGATGCTTTTAGAAGGAAGTGTAGTATGTTTGTTTAAAGGAAAAGGCAAAGATACCAGACTTCAGCTAGGCGAGTACTAGGCTATTTGATGACTTTGGGGGATGAATAACTTTGAAGCATTTGCCTCCTTTGGCAGGCGCTGGCTAAGAAAGCAGCACATTTGAATGGAGGAGGAGTAAATTTGTCATTTTTGCCTCTTCTGAGGTCACTGGCTTTCTGCACTCCAGCCTTACAGTCCTTCAGTGTACACAACTCACGACAACAGTGTTTTGGATAGCAACTGTTTATATGGCTCTCACCAGGGGAGGCTGAACTCAGAAACATCCTATTTTTAAACAGGATTTAGAAATGCAGGGGAGAGGGGGGCAGGGAGTTACACAAGGTTTGATTCCCTATATGGAAGATGGTGAGGTTCTGGCTCCAGCACGGGTCCATCAGATGACTTCACAGGGAAAATTCCATGTCTGGAAACCTTGCCAACAGGCTTAAAACCTGGTAATCATCACCAAAAAGTCCACCATGGCATCCACCTCTTGGGAATGCCTTTGATTTGCAGCATTCCTCTGCGGTCACATTCAGGTCTGTCAGTGTGAACCGGGGGCCTGTCACATATCCCTCGCTGCAAAAGCAAGCCCAGAGAAGTGGTACTGGGCCATAGAGCTGATCTTCCTCAGTCAGACTGCTCCCCAGTGGTCTTGGGCTTCCCTCTTCTCTGCCTCCTGTTTGACCTTCGTTCTGTCTGCATTCAGCCATTCGCACAGAAGGCTGCCTGGGGCTGCACTGGTGCTTTCTGCATGATCCCTTGATCTGCCTACTACTTCTTTCATCCTGAAATCCTTTGGGGTCCTCCAGGCTGGGTCTAGACAGTTGGAGAGCCCCTTTTGTGGAGCTTTTGTTGTCTGTGGGAGCGATGGCTCCTCTGCACCAACGCCCAGCGCTGTGTATCCTTTCACATCCTTGCAGGCTGTCGTCTCGACCTCACAAACTCACTGAAGAGATGCACCTCACCTTCCCTGCTTTTCCAGGCTTCTCCCATCTCCATTTCTCAGACCTGTCTGGATCAGTCCTCACTGTGGAAGGTCTGTGAGTCAGTGTTGGTTACCTCCATGCAAGACACTGGTTTCAGTGCTTTAACAGCATGGCTGACGGAGAAAGGTGGGATGGCTGCCACATGCACCCCACGTGTTCAGTGGCCTCTGTTCATTTTATCTCAGAGGAGGGAAGAGCTGGCACATGTTCTCTTTAGCCTGTGCCATGGAGGCAGTAAGAAGGAGGGTTGCATCCTTTCCATCTCCTGGGAAAACCCAAAGAAATCCGGGCTTCACACTGAGGGATAGGACAGGTAACCTGTGAGTGTGCAGCTGTCTCTGGTGTGAGGGTTAACCGCTGAGGAAAGGACACTTGCAGCAGCTGGAGAACACACGGCTGCTTTCACCAGAGGGAAGGTTTGGAGCCAACAAGCGGTAATAACCCTGCCCCGGGCAGGGAGGGGCTGGCTCACAGCCTTACAGAGCCCTTCCAGACAGCGAGGCCTGGGTCCCACTGGGATCTTAAAGTCTCCAAGGCCCAGGTCCAACTCTGAAGTCTAGCTTGGGATGCTCTGCCAGCGTTATGAATCAAGGAAGCCCTGCACTCCAGCGCAGTACCAGAGTTATTTTTTCCTTGCTAATCCCTCTTTTCGGTTAAAAGCCTCCCTGAAAAGCGAACATGAGGCCTAAGTTGAGCGCCTGGGTTTCAGTGTGGAGAAAGCCATAGCTGTGCCTTATGCAGGCACCGCTCCCTGCCAGCCTGCATGACTGTCTCATGGTAAATTCAAACACCATGTAGAGAGGAGGTTGCTTGTGCCAAGAAAACTACAATTTTCATTCTTCCCTCACCTCAAACCAGGATGGAGGTCAAAGCGAATGTGAATCAGGGCTCAGGGGATACTTGATATTTGGTGTTTTAAAAATCTGGTGGTTTTCCTCGTAACAGAGCCAGCGCTTGGACCAGCCTTTTCCTATGACAGCTTGGTCCTAAGCAACCTCACGTTATTATGGAATCATAGAATAGTTGGGGCTGGAAAGGACCTAAAGGACCATCCAGTTCCACCCCCCCTGCCATGGGCAGGGACACCTCACACTAAGCCATGTCACCCAGGGCTCTGTCCAGCCTGGCCTTGAACACCGCCAGGGATGGAGCATTTACAACTTCCCTGGGCAACCCATTCCAGTGCCTCACCACCCTTACAGTAAAGAACTTCTTCCTTACATCCAGTCTGAACTTCCCCTGTTTAAGTTTGAACCCATTACCCCTTGTCCTGTCACTACAGTCCCTCATGAAGAGTCCCTCGCCAGTATCCTGGGTATCTCATGGGGGGAATCTTTTGCCTCCAAAGTCTAACTGGTTCCAGCACAATAATAACTGATTCTGCTGCCATTCATGATCATCTAAGGAATGCCTTCTTAACCTATCCTACAAGCAACTTTGAGAACACTTTATGTCTCTCTTTTGGGGTGTTTCCCATGGGCCTTCTGACTGGAGCTGCATGTGCTTTCCTAAATGAATCTCAGAGCAGCGGGGTTCGGCTCAGCTAAGCCACAAGGCTATTTCGCAGCTTTATGACAGCTGATGTGACTGTGAGCTGTTGGCAGGCTTCTGGTCAGGATGTGACACGCATTTTTCTTCTCTTTTCCTCAGGGGAATCTGTTGGGCAGGGCTGTTTGCTGGGCGGATGAGAAACATGCATATTGCCTCACCTTGAGGCATCCTCATCTGTGGTTGCTGTTGTGTCTTGGGCTGAGGAGTGACCTCTTGCTAATTCCTCTCTCTCCTCTGTAGAGCACTATGGTGAAGTCAGACGGCTGTGGTGAGCCTGGGGAACCCTTCTCTCCTTCCTTAGACCTGGGAGGGCATGCAGTGCAAACAGAAAAGGCCATTTCTTTCAGACTCACATCATTCACAGTGCTGCAGCATCTCCACCTGCCTTTCTGGCCCTGGGGCTCCTTCTCCAGGTCCCTGCATCCTCCTGTAGACCAAAAGCACACCCTCAAACCAGAACAGCTACTTCCCTGGTGGTTGTGTACTGGACGTGGCAGAAGGAAAGAGCAAAGCCACCAAGGAGGAGCGGGGTGGGGTTTCTCCACTTTTCCCTATCGGCCTTCTCCAGCCTCTCCCAGGCTGCCCTTCCTGTCCCACTGCACAGCTGCCCATCTCTCCCAGATCGCTGGCCTTTTTCCATCTGCTCTTCATGAAGGGGGGGCATACTTAGCTGTGCCCCAAGGTATCTGCCCTGTGCAGAGCACCTCAGCAGGGTGGACATGTGGATGGAGTCACCACTGAGGCTGTCCCCCTCTTGCTCTAGCAGTCATGGGGAGCAAGTAGTGCTGGAAGCTGTTCTGGTTCCTGTGTGGGCAGCTGGGCTCTCCCTGGAGGCTACGCCATGAGCAGCAAGAGGCTGGTTCTCCAGGCAGATGTGTTTGTTCTTGACGGCAGCCTGGCCAGCAGCAGATCTGACTGTTTAACCATACCATGCTCTGCTCTTCAGCTGCGTGTTAAACACTTCTTCAAGTAGAGTAGACTAGAGTTGTATCTTCCTCCTCTTCCTGGTCAAACTGAAATGTGGGAAGAAGGATATTTTGGCAAGTACTGTGAAATAATTTCATTTCCTTATAGCATAATGAAATAAAGAGATCTGCTTTTACTGCTGTAAAGCAGGAGCCAGCTGTGGTTTGCAGAAGAGAAAATACTGCTGGGAAGCAGTGTGCCATTGTATCTGCATGGTCTGGCAGGAAAGGGAGACACTCAGACTCCACAGAGGAATGGTTTGTGCTGGGTATATTACCAGAGGTCCATGAGGTGTTGGATAGCAGACTGGATCCTATGGAAAGAGGGCTGTGGTCTGCGTGCAAAAGCGCGTTGTGTAAAGGGGAGTTTGAGACTGCACCTCTCAATGGCAAGTGAAGGGGCTGACTTGCAATAACTTTCCAGGGTTTTGAACATGGCAGGAAACAACAATCCAAGTTGCTCTGGAAGAAAATTAGGAAGATGGCCAGAAAATAAGGCAAGGAAAGTTACTGAGGTGCTACAAATGCAGTATATTCTGGGGAAAAGACATCTGGATCTTCAGTCCTGAGAAGGAAGGGATGTCCACGACAGTGAGCAGCTGCAGTGGGTGGGCAGGCAGGCCACTGGTCTATCACCTTGTGTCCACCAGGACCAAGATCCGCATGCTACAGGGGGAGGCCTGACTTGCTGTCTGCTGGACTTGCTGCCTGCTTTGCCCAGCCACGCAGCCTCTGTGTGCTCCTGCATCACCCTGCAGGGTGAGCTGCCAATGGAGCAGTTGGGAGCAATTACCCAGAGTGAGCGAAAGGCTTTTCTAGTCTGTGTCTAGGTACAGCAGCTCAGCTAAGTGGGGAGCAAGATGGGTGATGCCTGCCCGTTGAGGTGTCCTCTGCAGTGGTAGGATGTTGCCACAGGACTGAACAAATGTTGTTCATAGAAGAAGGAAACACTCCTGGGGGTCCTGTGGTGTTTCCCTCCCAAGAACATCACAAAGCACCAGGATATTCAGTATAAAGGTTGAGCAGGTTCACAGAACTGAGGGTTACATGTGCCTCCCCACGAAGGCACGTTGAGTTGCACACATCACACGATGATGGCCTCACCATGAGGCCTGGTGACATGTGGCCTGCAGGTTACATCTCGCCTATTATTAATAGCCCTTTCTTGATGTCTGTTCATGATACTCTCACAAACAATATTTTTCTCCTTCTTCGAGCCAATTATCAGGCGGGAAGCCAGGCCCTTGGGCAGCATGGCTGTCACGTTTCTCACGTCACGACATGGCTTGCTGCTCAGCCTGCACAGGCAGCAGGAGCATCTGGTTGCTCAGGTACCAGCTGGCTGTGGACATCACAGGAGAAACCTGGGTCATGGTTTGGCCCCTGGTAGAAGTGAGGATGAAATGATGGGCTTCTGTATCAGCAGTGGGTTTCCAGAGGGAAACTAAGGCAGGGAGGGGAGACCAGAAAGAGAGTGAGACAATTGAAAGAGGGGATTCTATCAGGGAGATTGCCTGGGGAGCACAGTGCAAGGGGAAGATGGGAGCATGAGAGAGGCAGAGAGAATCAGTTTCTCTCTGGCCAGGATAGGATTTGTCTTTACCTCACAAACCTGTCCTGTAGTGCCCTTTAAACATTTGATTTCTTTTTAGGCATGCCCATTTTCAGAGCCAAACTGTATCAAACGAGAACAGAAGTGCTCTCTTTTTCTCTCTTTGCCTCCCCTTCAGCTTCTCCACGTCTGGCAGGTAACAGTGACCTTCACCCCTTGTTCACCTTTTCTTCGAAGGGCAGTAAGCCACATGTCGTGCATGTCAATTTTGAAGTGTATATAAGGCTAAGAGAGGGGAGCAATTATAGAATGTAGTTTGGATGAAGGAAGTTGAACCTGCCCTTGGAAGTAGGTGATTTTTCCAGTCTGCCAGTGATAAGGCGTTAGGTGGGACTCTGTTAATAATTCACACTGTAGACATTAAATAGTGGTATCAGGTTCCATTAGAAAGTCAGGTGCTGCCAGCTTTTTGTTGCTGAACTAATGGACTTTGGCTCCAGTGCAAACTAGGCATTGCCTTGTCAAATGCCTTGGAGCAGAAGTGGTTGTGGCTATCTCTTCTTCCTGCCAGGCTGATTGGCAAAAAACCCATGGTTGTCCTGGGAGAAGGAGGCTCTGTCCTTAGCCCCTGCTGGTTAGAAATGCTCTCATCCTACCACTAGAGCAGTTCTGTGCTAGAAGTCAAGTCAGCAGAGTTGCCAGGCCTGATTTATTACAGGCTGCTAGAGACAGCTTGTAAGACCTACATAGGAGATGGGAAGTTAGGCACAAAAAAGCCTTTATTGATCAAAAATCAAGTGTCAATGGGGAGACCTGATTTGTGCCGCTCAGTTTAGAGAACTTCTTCCTGCCATTCGTACAGATGGAGACCTTGATCAGTGTGAGCTAGGCCAGAACCTGCGCTGGGCCCTGAAATTCAAGCTTGCAGTTTCTTTTGCACTCCTTGCTCACAATCAAGTTTCTCAGCTCCTGCCAGGCCATGCTCTGCCAGCGATGACCTTTTGGCTAGCTGCTGTGGTTTGCACGTGCAGAGTTGACACAGGTAATTAGAAAATCACCCAGAATAAAACACCCGCTCCCTTTGCTGAACCTGTTCTCCCTGGGTTCAGAGCAGCAAGAGGAGAAACAAGCAATGAATCCATTCGAGAGCCACTAACCCCAGCAGGTATGGCATAGATCTCGCACAGGAAACATATTTCATACATAAGCAGATAGAGTTTCACAAAATCATTTCTCAGAGCAGAGCTTTAACTTTAAACTGCTTTAACTTTAAACCAGCAGAAAAGCAATTTAAGATGAGTGGAGGCTAAGGAATAAAGATTATATCGCTTCCAACGATTCACACAGCTTCAAAGCACAAACAATAGGACAAAATTCATGTTGACATTGCAGAAAACAGCACGATTAACTTGCACTGGGTGGGTCGGAGTTTGTATTGCTGCCTGAAGGCATTGGGAAGAGGCAGGCTGTCGGTATATCTAGTTCAGGCTACATGTCACCATGAAGCCAGCACATCTCCAATGGGAATGCAGGAAGCTGAAAAGTTTTGTCCTGGGTGAATGCCTGTCCTCAAGGAGAGTGCCACTCAAAAAAACATGCTTTAATCTCAGTTGGTTTGGCTTGGGTTCAAAATCAGAGGTACAAATGTGCTTCCTCAGATACTCTTTTTCAGCATGTGGGTCACCAGGGTTCAGTATGCATGTTTGCCCTTCGGCTCTTCAATCCCTTGCCGCTGGCTGCCTTGTGGGCAGTGCAGCAGGAGATACAGGAATGATCTGTGGATGCAGTGAAGAAAGATGAACATGGTGCAGTCCAGAAGGCCCATTTTCACCACAGCGCCTTTCTTAGTGGTTGTCTCCAACACGCCAGCATTTTGGAGGGGAAGCCAGAAGCAGGGAGACCCCTGTGTCCCATTTGCCATGTGGAGTGTACATATATGAATACCAGCTCTTTGTGCCATGAATCTTTCCCTTGGGTCTTCCTCCCCTGTTTTCATTGAGTGGATGCTGTGTTGTTTTCCAGCACTCCAGGGGAGGAGTAATAGTTTCCGTGTAGGCCACTGTGCTGGGAGTACGTGCTTAGCCCTGGCTTACTGCATCCATCTCTCCTGGGAGTGCTCTAGGCTGGCTGAGCAGAACATGGTAAGAAAGTGATTCCAGGAAAATCAGAGTCACCATCAGAGGAAGATATTCACAAAACTACACTTGGCAGGCTGACCGAAGCAGGGAGGGCTGCCTGGCAGGTTAGCCATGCAGTGCTATGAAGAGAGAGACAGCCTGGCCAACTCTGCAGCCCAAGTGATCGGGAGTGGTCAAACAATGGAGCTTTTGGTAACTCTGTGGTGTGCAGTTTGTGGCACTTACTTGAGGAGAGCTCTGTGAGCTACAATGGAAAACAGAGAAACTGTCCCAAATCTGCTGAATAGGGAAATGTCATCCCAGCCATTCAGAAAAGAAAAAATAATTAGAAAAGAAATCTGAAGTGCTTTCAAAGTAGCACAATGCCAGAGAAAGCCAGTGCAGAAAGGTTCCAGAGATCTAATTGTAGCCTGCAATCAATGCTGCTCTTATCTGTGCTGCTAATGAACATAGATGAGAAGAGCAGTTTTGCTGCTCCAGGGTTTCTTGCAGTAGAAATAGCAGCTTGGTAATAACTATCTGCCTTACTTGATTAGGGCTTGCTTTGCCTTCTGCCAGTTTCCCAGCCTTTGGTGGATGCCTTCCAGAGACATGGAAGCTGTAATCGAGGCTGTTCAGAATGGGGTAATCAGGCCAGAACATTGGGGAGGCTCCAGCACATGCATATGTGTCTCCATTACTGGCACACAGAGAACCAAATGGTGAGAGACAGGCCTTCCAAGAGCTGGGAAGTGCCATCTTTCAGGACATGAAAAATCCCCAAATTCCCAGAAACTAATTGCACAGTGGAAGAGCCCTTTTCAGGTGCTAGGCTATGTCTGACAGCTTCCTCGTGGAAAGAAAAAGCAACCATCGCCCTTCTTCTTGAGGCAATGAAGCACAGAGAACAGGGATTTGTTATCATATCAGATGTTAAAGTGCGCAGTGGAGTGTTTTGTGGTGAGGGCTGTGCCATGCAACTGCTTCTCCTTTGCACGATCATCAGAAAATAGATCCTGCACCTATGGCACCGGTCCAGACAACACCTGCCAAGCAAAGGAGAGGCCATTGCTGCCGTGGAGGAGCTGCCTTTGTGCACAGATGGGGGAGGCCAGAGGTAGTTCTCTGGCATCTGTTTTTTTCTATCCTTCATTTCTTTCCTAATAAACAAAGCACAAGCTCTGTCTTGGCCTTGAAGGACCTGCAGCCTTTCACGAGGTGCTTCAGGAAAGTAGGCACTGGCTGCAGTGAATATAACAACCAAAGATCAGACTGTCCCTGGACCAGAAGGGGAGGGGCTGCTTTGCCAGGGCCTGACCTGGGAACCAGCTTTGTCGAGAACACTCAGAGAGCATCCCAGAAATGTGTGGTCTCAATTTTCACATGGTTGGTGACATTTCTTCCCTGAATCACCTGGAGAAAGCTATTTGGATGATTGTTCATCCCCACAGTTCAGTAACTGCATCAGTTTGGAGTGGTCCTGTTCCCTGGGGCTGTATTTACAGCTTGGTCTGCTGGATTGTGGAGCCACTCTGTACCAAATGGTCCATTCTCTGATCGCTTTCCTGGATCAGTGGGAAGGTTTGAGTTCTGGAGATCTCACCAGGGTTCAGATTTCCCAGTGTTTTGTAAACTGCAGAACTTTTCTATACTAGGAACTCCCCTTGGTCACTGCTCACCCATTCCTCTTGCTGGGCCATTTGCACCTTGGAAAAAATCTGGCTACTGATTCAGGTTCAGATGGGTTAAGGCTCCTACTTGTCCTCAGTGCCCCCTTTGTGCAAGACGCTATAAATTACATCCACTCTTTTTTCCTGTAAGACCATATCCAAACTTCTTCACATCGTTAAGGAAACAAAGGCAATTCACTGCTGGAATTTGTAAGAGGGAGAAGCAGCCAAGCACGAACACAAGCAGCAGAGCTGAAGAGCAACGTCAGAGCTGAAAATACGGCTCCAAGGTAGCTTATGACCTCCTGTGTATTTCAGAAGAAAAGAGCCTTTGCATTTGTTTGGCTGCAGCTAGAGCTGGGTGGAGCCTTTTTTAGAGTAAGTTGTACAGAACTGGCTCACAAATCTCTGTGCTTGGAGCTGATGCTGGAAGGGTGCTCTCTCAAGTAGGCAGATTGAGTGTCAGAAATGCAAACTCCCTGTGGATGAAGCGGCAGTGTCCTGCCAGATGGGTGCCTTTTCCAGACTCTGCCAGATTTCTCATTTTGTTAATTAGAAAGCTGCTCTGAGGCCTTCCTCCTCCCTTGCTTTTCCTGCCCCTGATGGGGGAAGATACTTGTCGTTGCTGGGGGGCTTTGCTGTAAGGAGCTGGCTGATGGCAAGAGAAGACGAATAACTGCATGTGCCAGAATGCCGTCCTACCTCCATTCACCAAAGGGACCACTGAGACAGAGAAGCCCAAGAGGATCAGTCAGGACTGACCTGCAGCTCTTTCCTGGCCCCATGAAAATCATGGCTCAACTTGACAGGTAGCTTAGGGATGTTCAGAGGAGCTGCACCTTCTGCAGTGTGGCTGCACAACTGCAATGTGTGAAGATCTAAGCAGTGCTTTAATGCTGAGCATGAACTTATCTGTACTAAGACAGAGGGAACCTGAGAGCCTGTGCTGGCTCAGCATGGCACAGTGTGCAGGCATGGTGGTACTCTTTCATCTCACACATTCATCCATGAGGAAGGATTTTCCCAAGCTGACATACTCCAGCTGCAGTTTTGATGGACTTAGACCTTCCAGAACACAGCAGGCAAGAGGACTGTTTCTGATGCCTGGTTGTGTAACCCAGCACAAGGACTTGTCCCAGGCCCTACAGCTTGAGGCCACATTCTGCACTCAACAACAGGAGTCAGAGATGGCATGGCCCTGCCACCTCCCTGGGACTTGGGCTTCTCTGTCTCCTCAGTAGGCATGTAACCCATCCTATGGCTTTACAAAGGATATTTAGCTTCATTGAGATGACCTGGAGCCATGGCTTCCACATGCATTGTTCTACTTGGTAAGGGGAATATATGTGTATGTTATGTGTATGTTATATATATGTATATTTGGAGGTTGGATAATGTAGCCGGAATTTGGCTACCTCCAACTTGGCACTCACAAATCAGCCTAGCAAGCCATCTGTATAAAAAAGACTATTTTGCCAGTTCTGGCTGGTACTGCTGCTGGACCAGCGGGACCATATAGGAATTACGTCTTGTGCTGAAAGGACCACACTCAATTCATCGTGCTTTCTGAAAGGCATCCTACAAGACAGCAGTGCAGCAGCAAGACAAGTTACAACAAGCATCCAGAAATAATGCCTGGTCTAGTAGATATCCATGGGTGAATAATCTGGGCTGCAGGCAAGCGGAGAGTTGGCTCTACCAAGCAGCGTGGAACCATCCTGGGGAGCAGCATAAGACCTGTTTTGGAGGATGCGTGCAACATGAAGCACACCAACCTGAGGGTAACTGTAGCATTGCTTTCTGCCAGTCAGTGGTTCTACCTGGCTATTGGGAAGCAGGTTGATGCTCTGCTCTTGAACAGGGGACATTCTTGGAGATGAGCAGACAGGGTTGCTCCTGCATTACCGGAGACTTGATCTGGCAGGGAAGGGGACAGGCAGACTTGAGGGACCACAGCTCAGGTGCTGGCAGGTAGCATGGTAGCAAGAGATGTGGATCTTTTAAAAGCACAGCTGAGTTGCTCCATGTTGCCAGTGTGCCAGAGGACGGCCAATGCAAGCTCCTAGTCCCCTCACCCAGGAAACACGTACATCCTACAGGCATTACTGTGGCCAAGACAAAGCCCTGAGAGATCTTTCCTTGCTAGAAGATGCTGTTCGGATTTCAGAGGGAGATAGCTCTGCTTTCCTTCCCAGCTTCTCCAAGGTGGCCAGCTGCAGCCATCTCAGACATCCTTTGGTTCTAATGGTCCTAAGCAGCCTGAGACTGCTGTGGGTATCCCAGGCCTCAGAGAGGGCCACCAAGTCAAGTGTGCAGTGCCTGTGTTTATTGAGGTAAGTGGTTAAACACTAAATCCAGTTTGATGCAGATAAGTAATGAACTGTTAACAAATACTCAATTTTAGACTAAAATGGGATACCTATTAGCAGAAATAACACTCACAAGACAGCTTGCCTGAACAAAAGCCATGTTGCCTTGCAGTAACACTGACACTACAAAAAGGAAAAATGACTAAAATGCTCAGTCATCCTGCTTTTAGCCCCCAGTGAGTACAACCCTGCTGGCTTTATGGCTCACTGTTTACCAGCACTGAGCTGTTATTGCAGGGCATTTAGAAGCACTGAAAGATTTGTGTGTAGGTTCACTGGTTGTCTAAGGAATCTGTAGACCACTAACTTAGAAGTTAGTGCGTGTCTGCTATAATTGCTTGCATGGCTATAAAGCATTCAAGTGGTAATTGTTCTGGTCTCTGAAGCAAAGTTCTTCTCCTGCAGAAGCCACCGCGGAGGCAGGAGGGTTCCATGGATTTATTTATTTTTAGTTTGCCTCCTATTGTGAGCTGATCTGCTTGGAGAAAGTAGAGCTGGGCTGTGACAGTCCCCAGCCCAAGAGGAGACCTGTTCCAACATCTCCTACCCCAGTGACCAAGGGTAGTGTTGAGTGAAGGTTGGGAGACGCCACTCATAGTTTTTGTCACCGCATCACGTATAGCTACCCTGACCCCTGGCTTGCAATGCCATCAAGGACACATTCAACTAAACTCATAGATGAAGAAATGGTCTGCATTTCTGATGGCCACCTAGATGCCAGTAACTCACAGCAAGCAGGGAAATGGAGGAGAAGAAACACCTATCAGATGAACAGGGGAACACTGTGTGCAAAGGGAATGGTCATAAACCCCTGAGTTTTATGGGGCTGGAGAGGGCTATTATATTTCTTCCTAAAAAAAGTGCCTGTCTCTATAGCACTAGAGTGTCACCGCACACACGATGAGGAATTACACTCCTGCTGATAATGCTCCAGTTTTGTTCTGGCAGGGACCATAAAGATGGAAAGCAGGTGCAGGAGATCATGAGTTCCCTAATCCTGAGTACTGAGTGCTGAGAAGGAAACTGGGGTCTGGTTTGCTCAGACTGACCTTGATGTGTATTCTGGGAGGTGGGCTTTAGGTCAGTTTAGGTCTTCAGCTCTTGACAGCAAGGTTTTCAAGCAACTGTATTGGGAATATGGCTCTGCCATATACTATAGGATGCCTTGGGGGATGCCAAGTGCCTTGCTGTATTGCATCTCCATCATCGAGGTCATCAGCATCCACATGGATGAGGCCTCGACTGACCTCAGATAGCTGTGAGAGTGGCTCTGCTTGGAGCAGATATCCAAAGATCTCTTCCCACTTGAACCTGTCTAGTGTTCATTAAATATAAATACATCACCATGGTCTCAAAAAACCTCCCACAGCAGAAATAGCTGGAAGCTATAAAAGCATTTATGGAAATATTCTCAGCGTTTCAGCCTCTTCCTGTGCTCTTTTGAGCAGATTTCTTCTGGGTTACAGAGTTTGAGCTTTTCCCCTCCCAAAATCACATAGCAGCATTGGAGCAGAGAGATCTGTGACTAATGCATCGTCTCAAAGGGCTTGCCCGTATCCCTGCTGCAGGAGCCAAGTACTTAACTTGGTGACTGCTCTGACTTATCTGTACCAAAGGAACAGCCAGATGCAATTATTTTTCAACAAAGGCACCCTTTTTCTTTTTTCTTTTAAGCCTTGTAAAATGCCAATAACAAGTCTTTAAAGACAGCTAACTGCCTGGCACAGTACCCCTCCAAGGGGGAGGATAAAAACAGGCGAGGCAGCTTTTCTGGCTGCAGTGCAGCAGAACCTTGCTGGGCCAGAGCAGCTGGTTTGAAGCTTAGCTCCATCAAAAAGAGACAAGGACATAAATATGTTTTATTGCAATAGCTTAGAGCCAGCCGAACTGCCCAGTAGGAGCAAGTCTGTAGAAACACCAGGGGAGTTTCAGAGCATCGCAGCCCAGCCCCATGCTGCTGGCTTTAGGGCAAAGCTCTGTGCTGATCCCAGAGGTGCAGGGTGCTCCTGAGAGCTGTGTCCTTAGCACAGCCTCCTCCCACTGCACACAAGTGCCCTTCCTGCCTCCAGACCACACACAAGCTTGGGGAAGACATCATGAAACCAAACTCAAGTATGAGTTTGGTGGTGGTTATGCTGGCAGTGGCAGAAGCAGTGTCATGGTGTGTAAGAAGAGAAAAGGAAAATGCCCTGCTTTAGTGCTTGAGACACTACCAAGCAACATGTAGCCCTGTTAAAAGGGCTTCAAACACCCCCAAAGGCCTTGCCTCTTTGTGAGCCTCATTTGCTGTCAGTCTGTAAGGAGAAACCGAAGAAGAAATGCTGACTGCTCCTGGGAAATGATGGGCTCCTTCTTCCTCCCCTCTTATGCTCCTGCTGCCTGCTGTTACCAAGGCAAACACATCTTCCACGGGTCACTCTCCATTTTGAGTGCCTGTAAGAGCTGTAAGAGCTACATTTCACACCAAAGTAAAATTTACTCCAGCAGCAAAGGACTATCTGGATGCATTTACATTCACATGGCTTGGCAGTGGTGCTTTTTCAGCCCTCTGCATCTAACCCTGCTGTGGGCAGTCTTTCACCGGAGCATCCCCCGTGCTGAGTCTGGCCTGGCGAACACCTAAAGCAAGAATGTGGGGTGCTCATACAGCATGTGTACAGACACAGCAGGCTGAACCATCCTTTGGGATTGAAAGGAAATCCGGACCTTGGATTTCCTACATTTTTGCTCATCACCTCCTCACATTGAGGGTCGTGTGTCTCAGCTGTAGCTCTGCTTCACTGCTGTCTGGTGCTCAGTTAGCAGCAAAGCCTCACTTCCTAATTAAGCAGAGCCTAGCTAAGCATGTGCTGAAACCTGAGCTCAAGGACCTTCTCCAATGCATGAGCAGCCTCAAAGAGCAAACTTTCTCAGACAATCACCAGCCCTGCTCTGGAAGCCAGACAAGGCTGGGGACAGCTCTAGCAGCCCACGTTCCTCATCAAGGACCCTCTTGTCAACAATAAGAATGGGAAGTGAGCAGCCAAATCTCACCTGTGTTCTTCCTGAGGTGCTTGGATCTACTTTTAACAATATTATTAAACACTTTTGACCCTGATCTGCCAGGATGCCAGTGCAGAGATCTCATACACTGCCTATAGGACTTGTAGGACAGCATCTCTGGGCCAGTGGGAGATTGAGCTTAGCAGAGGGAGTTGGATATGGACCAGAAGAACACCTGCCCCTTTCAGAGCTGCCCATGGAGCACAGACTTGGGAAACCTGAACATCCAAACACCTCAGCTGAGATCAAGACATCCCAGCTTAATTATCATCGCCAAGAGGTGGCAACAAAACCCCTCAGGATACAGAGGTTTGGGAGCCTCAGGGCAAGGGCTGGGGCTGCCAGGAGTACTGCAAGAAATCTTTGCATATTAAGCAGCAAGTGAACAATCACACCTGCCACCAAAGGCTTTATAAATATAGTAATTGCATCATCTGTATCCTCTGGTATGTAACACCTGGGCATCAGGAGAGAAACCCAAGGGCATTCTCAGCTCTTGCACATCTCCTTGGCTGCCCCAGATGTCATTAGGCTTAGATTGGACTTCCTTATCTCTCAGAAACCAGTGTCACACAAGGTTTTCAGCCACAAAACTGTTACAGGAAATGGCTGACTGCAGTTGCCTTGCTCATGAGCTTGGACCAGTGTTCAGATGTGAAAGCAGTCCTAGCCAAGCCCCCAAATCACCCAGAGATGTGCTGCGGCAGGGGCACAGTTAGCTTCTAAAAATATACTTTTTTCTCCCCTTGTCATGGTTTAAGCCCAACCATAACTCAGAAACTCACAACTCAGCCGCTCTCTCACTCTCCCCCCTTTCCTCCCCACCAGCTCCCCACCAGCTCCCAGAGGGATGGGGAGGAGAATGGAAAGAATGTAACTCCCACGGGTTGAGATAAGAGCAGTCCAGTAACTAAG
>WYDI02014675.1:0-19419 GCA_009867235.2 Psittacus erithacus
CCAAAAAATCAAAAACACAGCACTGCATCAGCTACTAAGAAGGAGAAAAATGACTGCTGCTGCTGAACCCAGGACAAAGACAGAGATTTTATAGTCAATATTTATAATGCAAAATATACCCAGATAGAAGTATCAGAGCATGCATAATATATATTCTTAAAAAAAACCCCAACAAACTATGCATCGTTTTTTCTCACTTTTTTCTTTTTAATTTTCCCATGCAACTCCAACTATCTTGATTTTTTTTCTTTCATACAGTTTTGTACGGTCCTCTACATCAAAATGTTACTCTTTGTGAGTTCTTCAACTGAAGTCTTTTTCAGGTATCTCAATTGTGTTTCAGAAGCTTATAGAAGCAGGGAATTCCTTCTAACTCACTGGCAGCAGTCACTAGGCAAAAACTTACATGATCAAGTTTGGCATCTGGAACTGAATCAAAGTATAATCAGCAGACATTCTTGTGTAAGACTCACTTCTGGTTGTTTTTTACCTCTACACAGCATGATGAGGAATTCTAAATCTGATTTGGAGCACCATTACTCATGGTGTGGGAAAAGAAACACAAAAAATTGAACTAAAATGCTAGGTGGCCTGAAGACCTTCATTTATATATGCAGGCTGATGCTGAGTTAGATGAGGGTTTCAGTTCAACAGGAAAGAAACCTACCATAATCTGCATGCGCAATGCCTTTGGAAATATTTTGTGGTAACTAAGTTCTCTGTATAGGGCTGATACAATATTCAACTGATGGGCTGATAAGGTATTTTGTAGCACAGATAGATAGAATTTAGAGAGACTAGATCTCTTTTAGATTGGTAGCTGAAGGTCAAGGTGACAGTTCAAGTTCAAATTAATTTGAAAGTAATTAATGCTTGAATTTTTATCACACTCTATAGAGTACAGAGACAGAAAAACAGAACTAAACTAGACCCAACCACTTTATTGATTTCAACTTAAATGACCAATAAGTGAGAAACTAGATACAATTTTAATATTGCATATAACCAGGGAATAGCATGCTGAAATGCAGCAAAATGCTATCAGAAATTTATTAAGCCATAAGCTTTTAGATAACCTTAGGTGATATGAAATGTGTTTTATTTCTATATAAGATTTGCTGTTTGTGAAATTGAGCACAATAAAATCCTCCAAGCTGTTGCTTGTAATGTAACAGTCGGAGGAAGGCAGGCTTTATATACTTGTACCTGGAAAACAGACAGTAATGTGAGTCATTCTGTTAGTGAATAACACAGCAACTATATTTCTTAATATATCCATGGAAAACTCGGCCAATTTGAGTGACTGAAAAGTACTCCATACAGCAGATGAAAGTCCTAGCTCCATTCCTATGAAAAGGAATTTGTCATTGATTTCCCTTGGAACCAACAGTATACACAAGATCATTGGATATAACCTCTTCTATACAAATTGTATATTGGACATCTTAACACTTTTTTACCTCTTTCACTATAGCAGAACAAAGAGGAAGAAAGGAAAAAAATACCTGAGAATTAAAAATAATAAATTATTCGTAAGATTTTTAAAGTGTAATGGTAAGGTTTGTGGAATTATTCTTCAAAGATCATGAAAGTAAGAAATTTCTCACCCCAAAAATGAGAAGTAAATCTGAAAGGATATATAAGCTGGTCTTAGATGAAGAAAAGAAACAATGAAGTTTAAGTACAGAAGTAAGGGTATAAATACATAGGCAATGTTTTATTGGTGAATAAAAAAGAATCAAAGTCATCAATAGCTGCTTGATCACTCATATTTCTTAATGGTAGCTCTTTCTTGATTTATCTTTGTGCTAGAAAAATCTTCTGTAGAGGGAAGTAGACATAGACTAAGTGAAGTCAAAAGTTCCCATAACATTTGGTTAGTTCTAACATTTATTTTTGGAAATATTTTATTCTATTTGGGCTTCATATGGGGCTATACACCTGCAGAGCTGGGCAAAAAAAAGGTAAGTAGAAATTTGCTTGTGCTGGGGAGAAATCTTTGCAAGTGACAGAATTAGTGTCTAGCAAAATACTTCGAGGAATGCAAAACTGCGTTTTCTCCTACTTCATTTGTTTGTTGCAAGGTATTTTTAGCGTTATGGGTAATAAATCATTACATCCAGCAGTCTTGGATAATTTGTTCTGAAACAATGAAAGTCTTTGTTCTTTCAATGATTGAGAAGGATGTGGAAACTGAAAAAAAAAAAAAAAAAGAGAATGGATCTATAAGTCATTTTGTAATTGTGCATTTTACCTTTGAAATTGTGGATGATATTAAGGATCCTTCCCCTTTTTTTACTGTCTTAGATTTCAGAACTGTCATACATAGCAAGTTAAGGGGGAAAAAATGTATGAATAAATAATATATATCCATTTAAGGAGGGCTTCAGGGAGTAGCACTGTTTTTGACAGAAGCTAAGACTGAAGCTGCCTGGGGCTTTTTTGCTTAGCTTCAGCCAGATTCCTTGAAGCAAACTAACCACAGGGTCATATATATTCTAGGTACTTAACTTTGTGCTTGATTTGCTATGGCTGGGCAGTATTCAAGGAAGGGGAAATACAGTCCAAAAATGGCTTGTGTCTAATTTCTGAATTTAAAAGTCTTTGCTATTTGTGGCTGACTTTATTTCAAGATTCCCCATTTTTTCCTCAGATTCTCATATTCCTGTATCTATCTCTTTCTACCAGGTTTGCAAAATATCATTGATTTATACATGACTAAATATTTATTGAAACTCATGCATGATTCCCTCATTAGGAGCTTCATTAAAGGTTATCATGACCCTTTAAAAGGAAGTAAAATTAATCTACATGATCATTTATTGTACCCACTGGATATCTGAGAAAAAAGTATTAGGCTCATAAGAACCTGCAGGGTCTCCCTCTAGGCTTTCATGTAGACTTTGCAAAGGGATCTTTTGTTCTGTCAATTTGTAGTTATATATAAAAGAGTGATGTGGTTTAACTCCAGCTGGCAGCTATCTCACATCCTCTTGCTCACTCCTTAACCCCAAAGTGGGATGGGGAGGAGAATTTGAAAAAAAAAAAGGTAAAATTCATGCATGAGATAAGAACCGTTTTAATAATTAAACTGCAGTATAATACCAATACTAATGATAGTAATGAAAAGGGAAATAACAAGGAGAAATATATAAAACTAAAAGCAAAAAAACAAAACCAAAACCAGGATAAACAGTAAAAGGTTCAGAAACCTTCCTCTGTACTCTTTAGTTTACAATTATAGCTAATTCACTCTAAATATAAAGTTATCGAATTTTGGTTGATCATTATTTATGATTTTCTATGACAGTTTTAGGAGTGTGAGTGTTCTCTGTAACCACTTCAGGAAGTTTTGTTATTATTATTTTATTATTATTATTTCAAGATGAAGGTGTCTGTTACTGAAACACATATATTTTTATCATTGCTAGTAAGTGGAAAAGCACAAAATAATACCATCATATTTTGCTCAATGGTCAATAGTTTGATTGATGATTTAATACTATTTTAGTTATCAAATATTAATAAATATTTTTATTAATAAAAATTATCACTATTACATTCATTATATGTTCATAGCTTTTATAATTAGACGAAGGTTTCTTGAAAGTGATTCTTGCAAATTTGTGTCATATCCCTGCATGTGTGAGCAGTGCCATTAATTCTGGGATGATGGTATTAATAACCTGGCTTCCTTAGTAAGAAATAGAAGGATAGCACAGTGAAAAGCTTGTCAAAATGTAATTTTATTTTCTGCTTTCCTGTGATTCTGAACCAGTTTTGAACCAGTTTCATAATTTCAGACACTTGGAGTGACATTCATCTCATCTAATGTTAACTATTGCATAGATATCTGCACAAGATCTGGGTGGCCTTATTGCTTTTATAATAAATAGAAAAATAATGGACTTCTTGAACTTTCTTAAACTAAATTATTTTACAGATCTGTTTTAAGATGAGATGAATCAGTCAGATATGCATATCTACGTATATTCCACCTTTGTTAAATTGCGTTGTGAATTCTCCTATGTACTTACTCTTTTTTTGTATGTCACAAGCTCAGTGGGGTTAACTCATCACAATTCATGACAGGCCAACTGAGATATGAATCAGATTTCTGTATCTTTTTGTGGCAATCTCACATGGGCTTCAGATGCATGGTCAGCAGTCCTGGCACCACCTGGTCTCACTCTTTCTACTGCTAATCTGAATTGATGGGTGTCTGACTGGTGTCTATGACAGCACTGGTGATGTCAGAAACAAACAACAGTTAATACTAGACTTTTTTCTGGTAGATTAAATTTCTTGTTTTAAAATACATCTTTGACACTAGAATTGTTTTGCTCAATTTCAGACAAGTTCAACAACCAGGCACCCTTACAGTTGTTATTGTGATTGTAAAGTTTGCTGCTACTTGGGGCTTTTACTGTCTGCAATTATTCTTAACGTATTACACAGTTTATGGGGAAAGGATAAAAATAGGCCATATTTGATCAGGACACTAACTAGATATGATATTTCTTGGTCCCAGAGGCTTGGATATTAGAGATCTTGAGCAAGCAACTGATGGGAGAGTAAGATTAACTTTAGACAGCAAAAGCTTTTGGCTGATACCTACTGTTGTGACCTAGGAGTACCAAGACTTGAATGCAAACAGAGATCTCATCTGTTGGACACTGATGCCACTGTATATCTGTCTCCTCATTTTCATTTTTAATTTAAAATCTCTTATGTTCAGAGGCATATAAATACATTGCAGATGATGATTAGCAAATTGTCATTTATTTTTATTCATAAAGCTTTTCTCGCTGTGCTTAAAAAAATACCTTTGATATAATTGTGAGTGAACGTAAATAAGCCTTTATAGTACTCTTCAGTTTCTCTAAATACCAGCTAACAGCTACTGAAGTTTTGGCTACTTCCACCTATTTGAGTATAGTAATGTGACGCTTCAGTCAGTTGCTGTTTTAGGCTATGTGAGAAGTTTCATGCCAAAAACAACAGCTCCAAAGTGAAAAAAAAGCATTTTCTTCTGCAAGCAATTGTATCGAGTTCTCGTAACAGTTGTGTACCCAAAGGACAATGTATACTGTAGGGACTTGATTATAAATAAGAGGTAATGTCAACAGATACTTTAGTTGGTAGAATACTGTGGACATCAATATTCAGGATAATGGCAAAACCCGATTTAACTTGTAATGCTGTATTTGTGTAGCAATGATATTTTGTTCATTCTTTTCTGTAACAGTATTGCTAATACTGTATTTATAATTATTTATTATATTTTTACAAAGGGCTTTATATATATCTATTATTAATTATAAAATCAGCTGTTGTTTTGTATCACCCCAAACATAGTCTATTTCCTGAAGCATGATTACTAATTAAAGTATCTCTTTTTATCCTGTACTTCTATAGTCCCTTATAAATACAAACAAAAGCACTATTAGCATGTTTATTCTAATGTATACCTAAGTCATTTACTCATGACTGAAAACTATAAATAAAGTTTCAAGATATGTGATATAGGGAGAAAAACCATAAGTGCACATAGGGGTAGGAATGAAAAATCATTTGAAGAGCACAGAGAAAGAATGAGAGAACAGTCACATCTGCAAACTCAGCAGAATAGTCCAAAAGGCTATGATAACCGAAATTAGATTAATATTATCTTGATAGTATTTCTTAATTCTTTGTAGGATTTCCTTGGTAAGATAGACACAAAGCTGATTTCTGATTTAAGAAGTTTTGATTTTTCAGACTCCTGGGACCTAGAAAAATGTTCTTCAACAGCGTTACTCTGGGTTCACTCAATTTTTCTACTCTTTCTGGCCATTTGCTGTTGGATGCTGCCAGAGGTAGACCTTGGTGGAATTTTGTCTAGTCTTACTCATAATCGATATGGACCAGACTCCTGAAGAAGTCAGTCTTACAGTAGGATGTTCAGTAAGGGGCATAAGAAAAGGGCAAGCACCAGTTCTGTCACTCTTTCACAGTCTTAACAAAAATATCTAACCTCTGAGAGGAATCAGTATCTAAAATCGTGAGCAATGATTCACAGAATAGCTCTTGATGTTTTTTACCTAGTTTTTGAGCATCTTGTTCCTTATACAAAGAAACACAGAGCCTGACAGATGGCAAAATAAAATTAAAAATGACAACAACAATAAATCCAGAGCACACTAATTATATCTGTATCAATTTTAAAATCAGATCATCTATCCAAATTGCAAAGGCATGCTCAGCAGCTTGTATCAGCAGCTATAAAGTCTTGGCACTGCTGAAAAAGGCAGAACTTTACACAGAAACAGGGGAAAAAAAACCCAAACCCAAAAAAACCCCCAAAACCTCAAACAAAAACCCTCAAAACAGAACCATGAACATTAATTAAAAAAACAGTATGGTGAGAAATAACAGTTTAAAGTAAGGAACAGATTTCAATCCCTGCTGGAAATGGAAGGAGGTGAGACATAGTGTGGACTTGAAGCAATGATGATGATTGCTCACTGCTAGTGTGAGTCAACCTGTATCTTTCACAGTTGGATACTGACGTGGATCAAGAACTAGAGAAGCCAAAAAATGAGGTAGTAAGGAGAAAAAAAAAAGAAAAAATCCAAGAACACTGAACGAAGAATCCCTAAATCCTAAATCCGGTAAAACTGTTGGAAAAAAAATCTGAAGGAGAAACAGCAAGCCAAAAGATAAGTACCAAATCAGAGAGATCATTAAAAAGGGAAAAATTAAAGGAGAATCATTATCAACAAACCAAAACTAACTTTTATACTTGAAAAAAATCAAAATTATGTACCAGGTTATAGAAGAGCTTTGTGGAAATCTGTAAAAATAAAATAGGCTGGCCAGAACGAAATTTGGTAAAAGGGCTACAACTGTGTTAGAACAGATGAGCAGAGGGCTTCAAAAATCTTCAACATGCCTTATTTTGTCTCAGCACTGGATTTAAGTGAAACATGAACTAGAAAAATCTCACATTAATAAATAAGCCATAAAGATATTTAAAAAAACAATCTGTAGTCAAGATACTCAAAACCAACAAGATGTCTGGAAACAAATCATAGTAAACATCCTGAAAGCATCTTCTGCTTTTTGTCTCTACTAAATGATACATAAAAAAGGGCCAGAATAACAATCCTAGACACAGGGTGCTGTGACCCTCTAGCCCAGTAAATATGATACTGTCAGTGCAGTAAGAGGCCACAGTCTTTGTGTTAACTCTGTGAAGCCTCAGGACAAAGCCTTGGTAAGTTTCCTGTGTCTGGTTGGCTTGGTTCTTGTCTTGTTTTAGCTTGTTTGTCTGCAATAGCAATTGCCTAACAACCAAGTAATTATTGCTGAACTTGTTTTAGTATAGGCTTTTTGTGTGATTATGTCTCACTGCTGCAATTTTTTTTTATAGGTCTATAACTAAGGTATAGTACTACAAGCAGTTATTCTGTGTAAAATACACCCTTCATAGCCCTAAAATTAAAAAGTAACTTACGGAAGTGCAGACTTGGGATGACAGCAAAGGCTTTGAAATTGTGTGCATGATAACAGAGGTCCCAGGACAATAAAAAAGCCACTAGTAGCAAATTGTTTATCATTAAAGAAAATTTTAGCTGCCAGAAATTAAAAATTGGCTGTTTACTGCACTGGTGCTTGCACAACATCATAGGTCTTTTATGCTTCTTACGCTGCCCTACCATTGAGTAAGCTTGGAGTACACAGGAAGATGGGATGGGACACAGATGGGACAGGTGACTCCAGCTGATCAAAAGGATAACCTATACCACATAACATGCTCAGCAATACAAGCTGGGGGAAGAAGAAGGAAGGGGGGGCATTTGGAGTGATAGTGTTAGTCTTCCCACCACTGTAGTATGTGATGGAGCCCTGCTTTCCTGGAGATGGCTGAACACCTGCCTGCTGATGGAAAGTGGTGAATGAATTCCATGTTTTACTTTGCTTGTACATGCATCTTTTGCTTTACTGTTAAACTGCCTTTATCACAACCCACGAGTTTTCTCACTTTTACCCTTTTGACTTTCTTCCTCCATCCCTCTGTCAAGTGGGTCTTGGCTGTTTGCCAGGGTTAAATCACAACAGTTCAATGCTTCTGGGCAATATGCCTTGCTTGTGAGCTACATGCTTTAATTTTCCCAGTGATAGATACAGTGCATTCCTCCCCACAGGGAGCTGAAAAGTAAATGTTAGACTGTACTGAATTCCACATAGATCATTTGACAGTATTCGACTTCATTTAACACCACTGCGCACATACACATACATTAGTCTTGAACCTCCCATTCTCTTTCGGTCTCCTTTCATCCTTCTCAATAACACTATGTACTGTGAGACAGAAACACTGGAACCATGTCAAGCTTCAAGCAACTTCATCTATAAGAAGGACACAAACTCTTCATGAGAGTTAAGCTCTTTTAACTACTTGTGTATTTACTTCATGCTTATCTGTAAGAATCTAAAGCATAATAGTATCACATTCAGATGGAACTTTGGAAGAAATTGTGATGTTATTTAAGTAGAAAGAGTAAATAGACTCCTTCCCTCTTCATACTACAAACATCTTTTGTGCAGTGCACCTGGTCTTGTGAATTATAAACCGCTGAGGAATCCAAATATTTTTTTTTTAGGTAAATATTTGATAAGTGACTATGAATAGCATTGGCATCAATTCACCTGCCAATAATAGTAAATTACAAAATGTGCTTCTATTGAGATTGTATTTGCTAACTTACCCCTTTTCAATTGTAATAAATTGCTAGGAGGAACTTTTATGTTTAAGTGTTGAAAATGGAAAATGAAATCTAAAGTCCACCTCCACATTCTTTGCTTCCACTAATCATGGAAATTGCTAGGTACTTCAAAAAGAATACTCACTGAAAAACCACTAAGAGATTATGAACTTTAGACAAAAACTTGAAAATACAGAAGACCCAAGCTAACTGAAATAGTGTAGCTCAGGTCAATCAGATTCTTTCTTTTCATTTCCCATAACAGGATGGTCTTATATAGATCAGCAATTGAGAAGAATCCTTGGCATGTGCTATGTTCTACCATCATGATGTTGTCTGAGAGAGTGTACACAGGCCACGACTTTACAAAGGAGTACGTTAAATTTAAGCAGTATGAAAGATTTATTTCTTGCTGGTGATCAAGCCTAGCTGACCAGCTCTTGCCTTTTAATTTAGACAGCTTGGGAAGTTGGAATCAATTCCAAACATTGTATCAGCTAGTGGGTATTTTTAACTTCATCCCACTCACAACTGTCTTGTACCATTTGAAACGTCTTAGGGTGCAGCACCAACTAGGCCTCCAACAGGGTCTGGGTCAGATTTGCAAGTCATGTCTGTTAGATGTCTCAACTGTCTTCATTCTAAGGTAGATGAATTAAGCCTCTGATCATCATTGACTATGGTGGGAGTATAAATATCTAAAGCATGTGTAGAGAGTAACATTGGGGCATTTACTTCCAGCTATATGACTAACCATAAACTGCCTTCTAACCGTAGTTTTAATTTGTTTTCAGCCAAGCCTTTCAAACCCTTATGTCTTGTGAAATTTCTTCACCCATCATATACTAACCTTAATATTGTTACAGCTTGTCTGTCATTTGGAATCTACAGTGTTGACAGAATTGTTGTGCATTGTGATATAGAATTTAATGACCTGTTTATACTTTTATTATCTAGTTGGGAAACATGGGGTGATTTAATGATCACCTTTGTCTATGGATTGTTATTTTACTCATTGTTTAATTTGAGATGTCACCGTTTATTCAGCTTACATTATGTGAACCCTGCTTTGAAGAGAGAATTACAGGCTAGTGCACCACCAAAACACTGCATTTACAAGCATTAACTAGTTTATATTCACAACACTGTTAAAAGAAAAATAATGTCATCCCCTTTCTATAAAGGAAGAGCAGAAGCCCTAATATTTAAGGTCAAACTGTCTGTCAGTTTTGAATGGCCAATAAGAATTACATGCTCTGATGCTGTATGAGGCTCATAGCAATATGTGTGAACTCTGTGTAGCACTTCATTCCTTCATTAGCTTCCATTTATTTTTCAGTTACAGCTATAAGTGTTCAGCAGTTACCTATCGAATACCAATGACGCAACTGATGGATCCATGAAACGAGAAACACAATTACCAAGAGGTTCTCAAATCTCTTTTAAATAAATGAATTTCTATCAAATATTAAAGCACAGATATGAAGAACCTGAACTAGGACAGAGGTGGAATTTAGATGTTTAGATCCCCAAAATATCTCAGACCACACATTGTACAAGGTTTTGGAAACTTCTAAGTAGCTACTAATGGTAAGGAGCTCTACAGTCAGATTGAAAGTCTCAAATGCTTAAAGATAAACACAGGGGTTATTCACTGATAAATTAGAGTTGTAGTGTCTTTTTGTTTGTTTTGTTTGGGTATTATTTTTGTTTGTTTGTTTTGTTTTTCAAAATAGGTTAGAAATTCATACAGTTTTGCGTGAAGCAGTTAAAACTAGCTCTTTTCCTGGGCCCACAGCTATTTTTCGGAACAGTGCTCTAATTACCCAGTCTGTGAATTTGAATAGAATTTAGCTAACTATTCACTGAAATATGGCAGTGAAGCCACTTTCTCCACAACAGTTGTTTCTGAGATTACATGAGTTTATCTCCATTGTACATTTTACTTGCACACCATCTAATGTAAATTTCACAACTCTATATTTATAAAACCTTATTTTTTATCTCTCTGCTGACACTTTTCCTCACTTGAAGGCATGCAAAGAGAAGTTGAATATAAAGTTAAATAATTAGTATGATTATGAAATGGTAGATATCTAGACCAAATGGAAGAAAGACTAAGATGATATGGAAATAAAAGATCCAATGATATGACTGAAGAAATACTCCATACCAATATTTTAAAGATTGACCTATATGTGTATTCATAAAAATTATGCATTCTGCCAGTTTGACACGTTGTACAAAATGCACTCCAAAAAAAGAAGACGAGGTCCGTTCTTCCATACAGGTTCTAAAAGACTCTCCAAATCAAAAGGAAGCATAATTTTTTTTTTCTTTAATGGTTTTTTTCTTTAATGGGCCTTCTTAACTGTAGAAATGTAGTTTAATTGCCATGTCAGTAAACAGATGAGGCAGGACAGGAACAAAACTGGGATCTTTGAAACAAAAATATAAATAAATAAATAGATTAGAAATTGAATATTCATTTCTACATAGCCTTACTGAGGCTGCTGTACAGTAAGCAACTGATAAATATGACAGACAACCAGAGGTCATGGTGCATGATTGAACACTATGATATTTTTCTAGAAGTGACACGTACATTTATCATTAATAAGATACTAATTTTATATTTTTAGAAAAAAGAGTTGTCTTTCTTTTACTTGATTGGTAAAGCAGACTAAGGTGTGATACCAAAACTGAATCCCAAAATGCCAGAGGCTTATTTGCTTTAAAATTAGTTCTTTAAAATTTGAGTACTTTAAAATTAATTTTGTGAATGTTCATGATGGTTTATATATGTTATTAATTTAAGTAGTGAGAAGCAGGGGTTATTAATTCTGCAGGTAACACAGATAGGTTTGGAATGAAAGTAAACTATGCCCATCAGTTAATTAGGTCTGTTGGAAGCATCAGGAACTTTTATACTTTGAAGCACCAGGAACTTTTATACTTTGAAGCACTAAAACAGATTTCTGGAAGACAAAAATGGAATGTCATAAATTACTGCCAAGAAGCATGATGGTTTTATTTATATCCCTAAGGCCTTAAATGACAATATTTTCACTTTTGCTTCAAATGGTCACTGAGATTTGTCTGCATATTACACATATATGATTTTTTTAATAGAAAATCAAATTTCTACAGAATGAGAAAGTGAACATTGAGAAAACATGACTCAGAGCATGCGGACTTTGCGTTGGGCTGTAGGATCACAAATTTGCATAGGGCTTAGTGTGAAATCCTTTACCACTATAGCTAACTAGAATGCAGTCCTTTAATAATTACTTTATTTTTTCCCTAAAGAGAACTTGTGTTTTCTTACTTATCTGCATTAAGGAATTATTTTGTTAATGTTTTTAACTCATTCTGAGGATAAAAAGTCCAGTTAGTGAAGAATCTTGCCAATTGTAACTGTAACTGCATACATATGCATTTTTTCAACCTTCCTTCTGTCCTCAGGTTCCAGCTAAGACTTTTCCTATGGCTCATAAACTCTTATCTCCCAACTTGGATGTCAGCATTACCAAATCACATCTAAATAAGGACAGTACAGAAGCAAATTAATATACGTTGCATAGTCTATTGAGCTCCTATCACTAAAAATAATAACAGTATGTATGCATATATTACATTAAAATAACTGTGGTATTTTCTGATAATATTTTATTAAAAAAGTTCAGAACACATAAAAATATTTCTTTCATTATTTCTTTGCTCTCTGTGCTATTTGTAAGAAATGGCTGGGGGTACTGAATATGTTAGGATTCAAATATGTTCGCTGCCTAAGTCTACCTACTGTCTATATAACTAACTGCACATGTATAGATCTAATTTTAAACTTTGTTGATGGACTGACTATATGAGTAGAAGTTAAGGGTTTTTTTGTTTATTTGCATGTGTGTTATAAATAATATTAATTAAACAAATAATGAACTTGTTTCTTACTCTTTTTTTAGGGGCACTTGTGGATTTTGCCCATTCAGAGAAAGAAGAGAAGAAAGGAGTGCTGAGTAGAGTCGCACTAAGAGTTCGTGTATCTGTTTAAGTTGTTAAAGTTTGTGGAAACATAAAATGAAATAGAGTCATATAGAACAAAACAGAACAAAAAAGCAATGAAAGAAATGGAAGGACAGGTTTTCTTTCTGCAACTCATGGGAGCATGACATTATTTGCAATAGAAGTAACAGATCCTATGGCTCAGGAAAGCAGAAACTTTTTGTTACAGCTGACCTAAATTTCATTACAGATACTCTGATAGAGAGAGAAAGGATGTGTTCGAGTCACATTGTTATGTCAATTGGACAAAAGACACATAAGGTGATTCAAGGGATAAGTTGAATTTTGAATACCCTAATAATATCACATTCATAAAACATTTATTTTTTCAACTTTTTGACAGAAAAGACAAGCAAATTATTAGAAAAGATCCAGTTTTGGGTTGGAGACTTGAGAAGATTAATTGCTACAGGAGTCTCAATCCATCACATATTTATTTGACTTGGAATCATGGCATTTCTGAAATTCCTAGGATACTAATATCTGGGGGCTGTTGCTCACAAAACTGAAGGCCTGTATGATAATGGCTGTATGTAAATAAATCTGCATAAATAAATAAATTTGCATAACCAAATAAATTTATCTTGATTTCTATTCACTTTAACTTAAATTATTATAAAATATATACTTATAAAGAATGCCTCAGATGAGAAAAAGCTTATAATTTCTTTTCAAAATTATGACAGGATATCCAGCAAACATTTTGGTGTCATACCACTGACTTTTTTTTTCAGATATTTTGGATTAGTCAAACGAAGTATAAATTTTCATGTGTTTGGTTCAGAAATTGTCTTTGGCAAATCTCAAGGAATTCTGCATCTAATGGACAGTACATTTAAGCTAGAAAAATCCTCTCATTGTTTTGGGTAGAAGGATCTCTGAAGAAAACCACGATGAACACAGAAGCAAGGTAGTAAACAAGTTGCCTGTTCTTATTCTAAACTCAAACCTTAAAGGAGCATTGTATTTGCCTAAAAAACAACTACTTCTGAAAGATGCTACAGCCAGGTTTTGTATCTCACATATCTGAGGATATACTTAAATAGAGCTATTTATCCTTTAGTATTTTCACAGGATTTTCTTGCCCCTGGAGTTTTGTGTCATTTTCTCAAATTTATATGGTTGCACACCTTGAAGATTAAGCATTTTGTTCAGGTATAGCTCTGTGATGTTTTTTCTTAATAAATTTGCAAGATGAATCTACTTTGGGTTTTGGGTTTTATGTAGGAAATGTAATTGTTTCTGAAGGGAATACAGGTATCTAGACTTTCTAAACCATAGAATCTTAAGAGCAGCTTACCAAATGTTAATGTTCATTAGGAGTTTTCAACATAGATTAGAAAATATTTAGCATTCAATGTGAAAAAAAAAAACCCAAATCATATTAATGGGGGAAAAAAAGAAGAAAGAAAATATTCTGAACCAATGAGTTGCAAAAGAAGAAAGAAAATGTTCTGAGCCAGTGAGCTGCAAAATAGATAATTCCTACATGGATTTATCAGTGTATTTTAGGAGACAGTGTTGCTTCATTGGTATATTGTTCCTAGAAGTTACTTCTTGTACGGTAACTCTGGGCCAAATCAAGATCCATGTTATACTGCTCTTATGGTAGAGTTTATATGTACGGTTAGAAGTGATTTCTGCATTGGGAGATTTTGCAGCTTAAATAGAGAACAATGAAATATGGAAGAGGAAAAGAGAAAAAGAAGAAAACATTTTTTATTTCTTTATCGTATGGGAAGTTGAACCTTAGAGTAAATGACTGGTAAAGGTTCCAGAGAAATGTATCAATGTCTAGAAATGAACTGTCTCCTGAATGTCAGTTCAGTACCTCTTAACAAAATCATTAAGTATGAAGAATATGAAGGTAGTCCAAAGAAAGACAAGTAATCTAAGTATATGAGAAATGGTGCGATGTGGAAAGGTAGATATATCATTCAGCAATCTATAGCTGAATCTCCAAAGAAAGTACATTATACAACTGGAAATGCAATTAATTAATTCACAAGAGAAGGGAAGAGATGAGTAGCATCAGGATAAAGAGTGTGTTAATAATATCCCAGTATAAAAAGTAGTTCAACACTAAAGTTATCTGAGTGCCTGTAATATTTGGTAAAGTGTTCTTTAAACTAGATAATGAATCTGAAATATATGCTGACCTAGATTTTTTATTTACTATTTTCATAATGCTGATTTAAGCCTATATTAGATCAATCAAGTTCAACATTAATATAACAGATAACAGAATCTTGCTTTACAGTATTCAATTGGTAGCATTTAAGTAACATTTGTTCAGAAACATTTGCATTGTTCTGTACACAATAAATCTTAAAGAGCTGGATTTCACTTAAATGTTGTAACTCCTTCATTAAATTAAGCTTAAATATTATTGTCATCTTGTACATAAAGGGGAAATGAAGCCATCAGATAAAGATTGTGATAAAGATCAGATAAAGTGAAATATTTTTAATGGACTCATAGCCATTAAAGACCTATACTATCAGAGTCATTACATGTGGGCTTTTTAAAGCAAGAGAACACTAGTAACTGCAGAATTAAAACAGGTAGGTGCAGATTAAAAAATATCTAATAACTCAACATTATAAATAGCACAAATTCTGAACTATTCCATTAAGCCCATAGGAGGACATCAGAAATAATTCTGTATACAAAATGAACTGCCAGTTTTCAGGAAATCCTAGCTGTGCATACATTTTTCCTTCTGTATCGCTGAAAAAAGTGCACATTATTGTGATGACACTACAGAGATACAGCTAGCCCTTATTTCCTATTCTCTCTCACTTACTATACTCAGCAACCATGAAAGCAGCTTCAGCTCTGAAGTGACGCTGAAAAAGAAAGGAGCAGGTGCAGAGTATCCATGTCTGATCACACAGCATTTTTTTTTTTCTGCCAAGGTAGGACTGTGAGTATGAGCAGTCAGCTTGCCATATGGCGCTTTGTCCTGAGAAAGCAGAAGAGAATTTAGGTCCTGAATTACTGGCCTTTGAAATTACTGGTCATTATTTCACTGATCTCAGTAGGTGCAGGACTGAATCTTTTAATTATGGTCCATCAGTCGGAGAGGAAATTTAAAAGAGCAGGATTTTTGTCTTGTCTAATGGCCAAAATGGACTGTTGACAATATAAAAGCCGAGGCACCTGCTCTCACAAAGTTTTTTTCAATGTACTAGAAAAACCTGCCTCAGATGACCTCTGTAAGCATCCAATTAAAAGCCTTAGTTAAAGGGTTATAGGTCTCATTTTGGATGGCGGTGTCACACTTTGGTCATAAAATTACACTGGCATAAACTCCATACCTGCAGATGAAGAGCCCGAAATAGGTAAAAGCACTGGAAGGTAGGAACATATTCGTAGGAACATGTTCATAGTAACATGCAAATCTTTAAAAGTGTAAACAGCTCAGGATCCATTTTCCTCTGGATCTATGCTTCTGTATACAATTTACATGCCTGAATGTAGATCTCCAGCTACTCTTCTGACTAATATATGTTTAAATTTAGGTTTAGGAAGATGGACGTTTCCAAACCTATTTTATTCTTATCCTAAATATATATTCTAAAAAGAAATGTGTATCTACCCTGGTGAGTGCAAAAGGCAAGCAATCACAAGTACTTCAGTAATTTAAGACCTCCATCTTTTATGATATTTCATCTATTATTAAAACGAAGGTATTTTGAAATAAACTTTTAGTTACCCTCGATAAAAATACATTTCTGTCTAAGTGTGTATGACATCTGCCTTGCCAGACAAGAACTTTAATGCTGCAGTGCCTGATCAGGCCTCACTAGAAGGAGCAAACAAGAGTAAACCAAAGCCGTGAAATTCAGCTGTGCACACTTTGCCCAGACTTGTAACGTTCCTTTTCTCTATAAGATATCAGTGCTGGTAAGGCTGGGCTGTCAATGCCTGCTGCCAACATGATTCTTTGCATAGGAAAAATTGGAGATATTGCATGTACTGCATATGCTTCACTTCTGATGATCAAATATTTTATTTAGGGAACTATTTTAATAGATCCTGTCCCTCAGGGAATCTCTATCACATTGAAATGGTCTGCTTGTTTTCTTTCTAAATAGAAAATGTATCCCATATGTCTTATATGTTAAAAGGAATGGCATTTAATCTTGTTGCAGTCTTTTGGTAAGAATAACCTTCTCAAAAGGATGAATTGGCAAATGAGGAGGAAATCATATGGCTCCCTCTTCTCCTGGAACTCATCTGTATGTTTTAGTGAATTAGCCATTAGACAAATCTTTTGTGTGTATATGGAACTGCAAAAGCAATATTTATGGCTGTTTATAAGCAATAGTAACACCAATAGCACATTTTTTTCCTGATTTTTTGACAGTGTCATCTCTTTTGAGTTGAATATATACTACTCAGTGTTGGTTTGAACATTTTTTTAACTGTGCATGGTTTTCAGTAACTATTGTTTTCATGAAAGCTTAGTTTCATAACGTATTTTTTCAGAGGTGATCCAATAAATCTTAACACTTGTATTTATGTGATTTTTATCAGGCATATTTTTCTCTATATTTGCAGTGCTCATGTACAAATATTGAAAAATTTCAAATGACAATAATATTATTTTCCCAGGGAAGATAATTTTATAAGATAGAAGAAAATAAACCCCAAAAAACCCTTCAATTTTTGGAACTTTTTTCAAAATCAGTTTAGGATTTTATGATTTTTTCAAAGTTAGCGAAACTCAACTTTTTCACCTATAAAATAAATTTAACATTTACTGTGGATAGTCAAGTGCTTTTAACCATGTAATCCTTATTTCTTTTCAGTTAATGGATCTTATGCAAACTAATAATTAATGTGTATGCAGTGTTTTATCAGTGTCAATCTCTAAGTTAGATATCAACTGGTATTCAGTATAGCTTCAATATTAACAGCATAGGCTATTTTCAAGTTTCAGATTTACAGAGTTTGAGTCTATTTTCATGTTTCAGGTTCACAGAGTTTGAGTAACAGTTACTTAGGGTACCATAATGCATAGCCTGAAATAAGATGTAAGCCAATTCATGAAATAGCTCTTAAAATTTTAGAAATCATTCTGTGGAAGTGGCTGTTTCTCCTTTAGAAGTGGGAGGACAGAAAACAAGTTTTCCTATATCTCTATAGTAGGTAATCCTGGTTAAAAGGTAAAATTACACTAGATTATGTATTCTAAATGACTAGCAGCATATACCAAAGCCATAATTGGTATACTGAATATATAATATGTTGTGAGGAGGTGGTTTTTTTATATGTATATTTATACATATTTGTTTACATGGGAGGGTTTCTGGTTTTATTTGGTGTATGTATTTGCATACAGCCAACATACATACTAACATGTTCTTCAGGAGTGAATTTGCAGAGAAATGGTCTCTGCCAAAGATGTAGTGTCAACATTGTACACGTTTTGAAGGCTCAGTTATGATGATTTCTAATCTTGTCCCATGGACTGGACCATATTTCATCTGAACCAAAACTCTAATGCAGACACTTGTAGAACGCACAAGATGACAGCCTTACATTAACTACTAACCTCCAAGGTGACCTTAGCTGGGTTATTTTATATATTTATGATGCCTTTTTTCTCTCTAAAATAAGGTTAAAAATACAAGTTGAGGGTGTATTGCCAGTATTACAAGACCTCTGATGATAATCATAGCAAGAGTGGAAGAGTATTAGCTATCTGTAGGAGAAAAAAACTGTGAACCAATAACAGATTTTTCCTCATGTCTAGTTTATTATTTAATGGTAATACAGATGGAAGAATGCTAGTAATAAATCTGGCAAGCCTAGCATTTACAGAAAGCTGTTCCATGTGGGAGAAATGTGTCTTAATCATTGTCTCTATCCTTGTTATTAATCCTTATCAGAATAATTCAAAGGTTTTCATTATTTAAAAAAGAGGGAAAACAAAAAACCAAAAAAAAACAAAAAACCTTCAAAAACCATAAAACACCCAAAACCCCAAATCAAACCAAACCAAACAAAAAAAATACCCCCACAAAAAAAACATAAAAAAAACCTCACAAAAAAACCCCCCAAAATCCAAAACCACAACAAACAAACCAAAAAGGCCCCCAAATAACAGATACATGAAGAGCAGGACTGCAGACTTTATCAGGAGAAGATTCTCCTTGTATCTCTTGACAGGGTTACCGGTTCTTCCCTCCGTTTCTCGAGAAAGACAGATCTTATTCTGTATAAAATTTTATTCAAATTAGTAGAAAAACTAGTGGCTATGTTCCATGATATCAAGGGTTATAGAATTGCAAGCTTTGGAAGATCAGCCTTTTTTCTTGGATGTGTTGGCTTCTCCACAGTGAGGCCATAAAACTCATGCATCATAATAGAAGAATCAAGGAGCAGTGGGATGCCAGTGAATAACTCCTCCTGATATCTCTTGCTGGTGTCATACAGCCAGTCAGTAGTGATCATAGAATCATAAAATCATAGAATAGTTAGGGTTGGAAAGGACCTTAAGATCATCTAGTTCCAACCCTCCTGACATGGGCAGGGACACTTCACACTAAACCATGTCACCCAAGGCTCTGTCCAACCTGGCCTTGAACACCGCCAG
>WYDI02014677.1:0-49027 GCA_009867235.2 Psittacus erithacus
GGGGGGGGGAGGAGGAGGAGGGGGGGGAGGAGGAGGAGGAGGAGGAGGAGGAGGAGGAAGGAAGGGGGCGCGACCCCATGGCCCGACGCGGGGCCTCTCCGCCGCCACCCCGGGCAGCCCCTCCGGCGGGGCTCGCCGCCGGCCTGCTTCGCCCCGCTCTCCCTCGACGGGCTGTGAGGGGGGTTTCCTCGCCGTCCCCCACTGTGGACGGGATGCCCGGCTCCTCGCCGCTCTGCCTGCTCGGGCCGCGGGGGGAAGGCAGGCGGGCTTCGGGTCACCCGCCCGCCACCGTGCTCCCGAGGCTGCCCGCGAACCGGGGTTTTCTGACGGTGAGGGCAGAGGGGAGGCCAGGGCCCCTCCGGAGCGAGTCCCTCGTTTCCCTTGGGCCCTCCTGCAGCCGGGCCATTGGACTGTGCGCCGGCGTTTGGTCGGCTTTTTGTGTGTGTGTGCGCTTGACGGTTCCTCAAGCATGAGCTCTGCAAGGGAGCGATTTTCATTTCCCAGTAGCTCTCCTTTCTGGGTTACTTCCTGTCCCATTCTTTAGTTCTTATCTTGTACTTCAGTTCCCCGGAGGAGCTGGCTTGACAGGGTAGTGGGTCTGTAGTTATTGTCCTTCCAACTCCTTAGTACCCCCAAGAGTGCCCTTCTGTCGAGTTGAGGTCCTGATTTAGATGAATAACCCTTTCCTTCCTAATTTCTTGAAGGTTCTTCTTATTTTGACCTGCTCTTGCTTTGATATTAACCATTTTCATTCTCCATTTCTCTCTTTTATGTCATTGTGTGGCTCAGTTCAACTTTTACTTTTTCTTTTTTAGGTTTGAGCTGCCTTAAAGGAGAATTTAAAACTGACTCCAAAGAGCAAAATAAGACAGAAGTGAGGAACCAGTGTTCAAAAGCACTGCAGAAAGGTGATCATTCATATAGACTCTTCCTAGATGTATGGTTTGGGCCTCTTGTTGTGTTTTTCTTTTTTGATGGATTTGAATAGGTAGCAGTTGATTTCTTTGTTCTCATAAAACCTGCTTGCTATTGACCTTTACAAGTTTGAAAGGTCCGAAGCTCTTTTGAAGTAGGGTTCCTCTTTCTTCTTGTAATGCTTTGTCATTTTCTGAATTTAATCTGCAAACATTATTTTGCTTATGAATTGCTACTTAATGGGTCTTTGTGTCTCCTCATCTCAGCAGTGTCACTTAAAATTACCTCACTCTGCGTTGGTTAAAAGGGCCTTTTCCTAAGGCCTATTCACAGATTTATGGGTGCAACACAGGATTCACTTCTGCTCTAATTCCAAAATCTTTATTGGAGTAGGTCACGGTAATTGCATTATGTTGGTTTAGTCCTACCTGGCTTTGCGTGGGTCTCTTTTTCGGTATTGTACTGTAATGGAACTGCAAAAATTGAAATCCATTTAATTGGATGGTGTTTGTTTACAAGGACTTATTTTTGGGGTTGAGATCACAGGAGAAGATAATGCTGTTAGCTGCTTAAGAATAAAAAGGAAAGGAGTCATCGAAAACAATCCTGCTGGTAGGAGGAAGGCTCGCTTGCAGGAGGAGAGCAGTTTGTAGGAAGAATTGCTTGTTTTAAGTGGTGAGATGAAGAGATGGGCTCACGAAGGGAGAGAGTGGGGGGTGAATGATGTCAGTCAGCCTTTTAATGCATCCTATTGTTTGTGTGCCCCAAATAATGGAGTTTGTGCATGTTCTTTCAACACAGAGTCTGACTTGAATCCATTCTAATCTGTTTCAAATGTAGATGAGTTTGTTATTTTGGTAAATATATCCTCTATATAGGTCCCTTTGGTCTCTGTTGTGTGTTCAGAGATGTCATTAACTGTACCAGAGTGTTTTTCATTGTCAGCAATCAATTAGTTTTTAGCATTAGTTGTGGGGGAAAAGCAGTACCTGTTGCCAGCAATCGTGGTCGAGGGTGGGTCAGTTTTCTTGTGCAGGTGTCTTTAGTATATGATAAAAAGCAGCTGGTACATGTCAAAGTTTAAATAGCAAATCCCTGTGTAATACAAGTGCAACAAATTCTGAGATATTTGAAAGTACAGGAAAGAAACATTTCATGTTGTTTTGATAGCATACTGCAAAACCACACTTCATAGTGGAGCATGCGGACATGCCCAGTGTGATTGCAGGAGGGATTTTTTTGCTAGCAGGTGAGATAAATGTGCATTAGTTCATCCGAAGTTGGTTTATTATAACACCCTCTTTAAAACCCATCTAACGTTGGGCTTTGCATTAATATGGCTACTCCAACAGGACACCTCTTGTTGATGATAAGTCATAAGATCTTTGGGATTTATTCATGGAGGGAAATGTAAGTTTTCATTGGATTTGTGAAGCTCATTCTTAATGTGAAATGCCAGTGCAGCAAAGTATGGTTCAGATGCAGAGGCTGGACTTGAGTTTATAGGAATCAGGGGATTGGCTTCTGTCACAAAGTTGCACATGGTCAAAACAAGGAACAGAGATAAACAATACATTGAAGTTCTGTTCTGTGAGAAATGCAGCCTATTGCAAGTATGGCCAGCCCCCCTAGATAAAGTTGCACATCCTTTTTTTTCCTCTCTTCAGGCTATGTACTCATCTTAGGTTTGTTTTGCCTCATTGTGAATTCTAAACCCTTAAAAGAAATGTGCCGTCTGAGAGGCTGTTTTCCGTTATTCCAGCATTTGCTTACAGAATGATGCTATCACAATGAAAAACTTGCTTTATCCACTGAAGCCATCCAATGAATTTTGTCTACTTGGATTCTTTTAGGCTATATTAAAAAGAAATACAGGGAAAATGAAAGTTTTCCAAAGATGGTTGAATGAAACAAACTCCATAAGTGGTGCTCATTTTATTCTTCAGCTATGCTGAGTGTTAGGGCTGAAGTGACTGCTTTAATGTGGTTTGAGCTAGCCATTGTTCTCTGCTGCAGTCATTCTGTGAAATATTGGTGTTTGGATTCTTTAATATTAGCAAGTCATGTTAAAATACATAGATCTTATACATTAACACTTATTATGAATTATTATTCACTGTAAGAGCCAAGCTTTCATCTGACTTGTTTAAAACATAGTAACAGCACCACTGTAAGTTAGAAGACAGATTGCATTTGATGCTTGGTACCAGAGGATCTCCAAGCATGCTGCAGAGCACAAGCTCCCTGCAGTTTGTCAATGCACATGTTGAGGGAGACTTGTGGCTGTGTGACACTGATGCAGCAATTTGTACTGAAAAACATTTGTAAGGCCTTGCTATAGCACTAGCATTGATGAGGTCCTTGATTTGGAATGATTTGCAGTATTTCTTCGCTGGCCTCTGCTTGTGGTTAAGGTTGCTGGTGTATGGGTGGGAATCTTGAGGATAGTTAATAGTCGATGTGGTACTGGTGCTTTCTGAAGGTGAGGTCTCTTGTGCTCGCCTGTTTGCACACCTGAAGTTATTTGAGCTAGGTGATTTCACTACTTCTGCATCAGGCCCAAAAGTCAGAGCCCACAACCCCTCTGTGAAATGGGTAATAGTTGGTAAAATGATACCTCTGTACTTCAGTTTGAGCCTTTTGCAGGGTGTAACGACACAGCAGCTGCTTATTAGTATATAGCACCACTAGGCAGCATCATACAGAGCTATCAACACCTGAAGTTGATGGAGGACTTGTAGATTAATTGGTTAGTTTAAATGTAGCATGTCCAAGTTACGAGATGGAATTACAAGCTCTGATGAGAAGTGTGTAACTTTTAATGACCACTTATGAAGAGTGAATGCTTCTTTGCTTTGAAGTAGCAGTTCCTCTGTGAGGTTTGGGATTTATGCACTGTTAACTCATTGCTTTTCAGACCCAGCAGTTTGCATGTGTTGGTTGGTGATTTTCATCCTGGCCACTTGGGTACCTGTCTTGATGTCTGTCTGGGATGTAGCATGGAACATCTAGTAGAAAATGTATTCAGGATTATAAGGCTCTGTGAAATTTTAATATTTCACATGTTATTTGCAAACTTTGATTGTGATATGAGAACACAAATAATGATTGTTGCCTTACTTTCTTGTCTGAAGAGCTCCTGAAATAGGAAGTTGAGTGACAGATGAAGATGGTAGTTGCATTTAGGTTTTGTCAAACGCATATTGACCATTTTTAAAATGCCATTTAAGTAAGAACACATTGAGTTTTGAAATGGGTGGGAGAAGTGGGTTGTGAGAATAATGAATGCTAACATGATTATCCTTTTTTATTTTTATTTGACTTAAATGTCTTGGAATACTTTAACCACAGACAACCAGGACCTACACTGATTAGGTCTATGCTGGATATTAAATGTTATGTGTAATGTTACGCTTTCCTTGTGGTATAGAGTTGTGCAAACATCAGTACTAATTATGGTCTTGTTTCTGCTCTTGGATGTGTAATTCTAGGGTTTAGGAATCAGGTCTGTATGTTAGGCTATGAGAATGCACAAAATACTGTATTAGAAGGCCTTGCTTTTAGTGCCAACCTTGAATTTTCTTTAAAGTAACTATATACATATGTCAGAATTAATTTTCCACATGATGTTTGCAGTGACTTTAAGGAAGTGACACATTGATGTAGGAAAGTCTAAGATCTCTTTGACAACATGAGACGTTATCAATAGGCAATGAAGATGTTTATCTTATTTTTTTATTTAGTGTGCTACTTCTACTATAATTATTGGTATTTTAAGCAAACTTTAAGTCATTGAGTAAGTGAGTTTTACTTTAAATATGACTTATTTTTATTAAAGTTGCAGATCTTACTCTTGCCATATGCAGCTAATTTTCCTTTGGGGGGGAAAAAAGCTTGTTACTTTTTTAGTGGAGCAATCTGTTACCTTGTCTGTAGTCTGTGAAGGCAGTGCAATTCTAATTTGCATTAGCTAATAAAAAATGTGTGGGTTTTAAAGTGAAAATCATGCAAAAATGGGGGGGGGAGAAAGGTGAACTAACGACTGATCATCTATGCAAAAAAACAAGGCTAGAAATGTGATCAAATTAGGTCATGGCAGTGCAGTTTTGTGCAGGGCTGTGAGCATATCTGCAGACCTTGTATGTTTTATCTTGGGAAGCAAAGCTCTTGGAAAATGTGCATAAGAGGGATGAAGAGAGCTTGGGTTTTTTTTTTTTCATCCTTCTCTTCTGAGCTATCACTGGGGAAGCAAGATTTTATGTTGCATTAAGCAACAGAAATTGAAGTTAAGCTAAAAGCTGCACAGTTCATGTAATTGTTCTGGTGCAATTCATTTGCAGGAGAAACAAGTCACAGCTGGTTTCGTGTGACCTGCTATACAATGAAGTAATTAATGCTTTTATTATTTACAATACTGTTGCAGGGCTCGCACATGGTCAGGGGTCCTGTTGAGAAAAGCTTGCAGCCAAAGTGACCAAAAGGTCAGACAGATATGTACAAAGAATTAATGGAGTAACACTGATGAGCACGGGCTCTTGACAGTGCTGTGAGAAATGGTCAAGCGTTGGGGCTGATCCTGTTAACTGAAGATGATGAAGAAGAGGGATAAGGAGGGCTAGTCTGGAGGAGGAAACTGGGTAGGGTTTGTAAGTGGTGTTGAGTAAAGTTTGATTCTAGTCCTTATATATGAAAAGGGTGAAGATTTCTGAGGTGGTAATATTGTTTGTGTTGTGAAGGTGTCTTTACCTGTTTGTGAAATATCTGTTAGCCTGATCTGTTAGGTGAGAGAGACACAACTGGTGGCACTACAAGTCCAGTTGAAGGATGGAGAAGTCAATGCTCTATGCTATCAGGTTTCAGTCATTAGATAGGGAAGCACAGATGGATGGAGGTTTAAAAAAGAAAACAAAAACCAACAGACCACAAAACCCCCACAAACAAACAAGAGAAAAATACCCCACAAAAATGAGTTGGGAAGGAACTAAATGGATTCTGAAGGTTTTTCCTGATGTCTGACTCCCACAGGAAGGCATTGAGCAGTTGGGCAGAAATACCTACCATGACCTTTGCATCCATTTTTGTTCGATGGCAGCAGCAGATACACATAGTCCTTGGAGAAGAGCTTAGACCTTTTCCTCAAGGTTTACTCCAGAGAGGAAGTGCATCTCTCCTTTCTCTTGTCTTGCATAAAATGTTCTGTAGCCTTTTTCTCATCTGGCAGAAGCAAACTCTCCCCACTCCAACCTCTGAAGGACTGTTTGGTAATGAAAGAAAACACATTTCAGGGCTTTTTCTGGCATAACTGCATTAAAATGTGACGTTCTAGCACAGGCATAAAGTAAAAGTAAGTAAAAACCTCTCACTTTTACTCTTTGCAACTAATAAGAAATATCATTTCTTTTAAGGGGCAGCAGGTTGTTTGACACACATGGGCACACAAGATTATGAATAGTGAAGACAATGACGAGTGGGACATCCATCAAGGAGTAACAACCTCATATAAGGTAATTCAGGAGCACATTGAATTTGTCCTGTTGTACTTGCAAAATCAATTAAGTAGTTGGTGTTGTCCCCCATTTTCATGACACTGTGTGATCATTATAACCAAGATTGTATAGGTACATTTTTACCCCCTTCTGCTTGATTTAATTCTTTTACCTGCATGGAGAAAACCACTATGTAGCAATCCAAATGCGTACTGTGTTCTGAATGAGATTGATTACAGTTGCAAAACATTAAATATTAAATGCCAAATGGCTAATGACTTCCAGTAGTCTTCCTTTCCTCCTTCAGAGACTGATGCTGTAAATGAGGATTTGCAAACAGGAATTATAAATGATCCATGGAGCAGAAGTGGAAATGTTTTCAAAGCTGGTGTGTACCTAGAACTATCCTGAAACCTTGAATGGTACAGTTAAGTAGGATTGTGATTTAAATTTCTTTGCCTGCCATAGAGGTGAGATAGGAGAGTAGATATTTACAGGAACTGTGCAGGTGATAAAAAGAGCTGCCTTTTATGCCTGACTTTGTCTTCTGCTTTGTATGTTTTAATACTTATGTACTTTAGTACTAGCTAATTTGAATAAGCTCTGCTAGTCACATGGAACATATGGGGCCAGTGCCAACTTTTTATAATGCTGCATTACAAATATACCCACCAGCTGAGAAGTGTGATATAAAGAGCTTTGCTTTTTCCTAACCAACTGTCTTTATAGATAGTTGCAGAGGGGATGCTGCTGGCCCCTTCAATGAGAAATTCCTTTTTGCTTCATCTGTTTAGTCGTCCTATCTCTTTCCTGTACCAGTCTGAGCAGTTAGTTTGACCTTAATTTTCAAGATCACTGGAGATCTTGCAAGTATTAGTCCTTTACAAGAAGGGACTGTAAAAATGGCAGTAGAAAGTTTGTTTATATCAACTTTTGATCAGTTTTCCTGTCTTGTTTTTGTACACATTCAGAAAGTATGGCTAAAGGGGCATGCGGATTTTTACTTGGTTTTTTTCAAAGATCTCCCCCTGATTTATTACCAGTTAGATTCAATCAGTTTTCACCTGTAAATCCAAAGAAAGATCTTGTTCCTGGAGTTGGAATTCCATTAACAGTACTGTTAGTGGTGTGGTGCAGAAAGACGTCAAGTTCGCTGTGTTATAGGTGAGCATGTTCTGAAGTGCTAATTGGAGTTTAGAAAAAGAGCTTAGCAAAAGCTTATTAGAGTTAATAGAAATACTTCCATTGTCATCAGATTAACCAAGTTTGATTTTTGAACTGTGCTGCGAAAGCTGAACTATTGAGCTAGCGGTTGTCAGATTGTTAATCCCCTTTGCTTCCAGTGTCAGATAATGGAGTTTATACTATAAAACAAAACAAAGCCAGTTCCTAAGCCACAAGTAACCTATCAAGCTAAAAACTCTTCCTTCATAGCCCTGTGCTGAACTAGTGATTGTTACTATACTATACATGGTAAGTTGAAGCATTTATAAATGTGAAAGACAAGCATTTACTGCATGTAATTTCCATATTTGCAATCTACTTAGGGTCATTGTAGCTACCTGTTAATTGCAAGTTTCTATCTCTTCAAGAAGCTGATAAATAACTTCTTTGCAGTGGGCACAACTAGGCTATTGAAGAGTGAGTAAATACCTACGCCTTCATCTGGAAGGATGGCAGTGATTGATGTTTTCACTTTTCACTTGTCTGTGCGTATATCTGCATCGCAGGAGGACCAGTGCCCAGTGGGGTATGGGGAGTTGATTGCAATGTCTTCTGGATGACCTGTGAATCAGGAGGCTCTGGAAACCTTTGTGATACTGTAAAAGAAGGTTTAGGTGATGATGTGGGTTGGCATCCTAATAAAACAAGATTGTTTAAATTCACTCTTGTCTTTAGAACTTTACCTTGTGCTTGAATCTTGCTTAACTTTGCAGGAGTTTAAATACATTTTTCTTTCTCTTTTTTCATCTTCTGGTTCCGTATTAATATCCATTGCCGCAGTGTTTGTATATTTTCTGGGGCTTTTACTGCTCAGCATTACTTTTCTCATACCTTGCTTTTATTCTCTTTCGTTTTTTCTGACACTCCTTTCCATTCTAGGACTATTTGTTAATGGGATATCATACATAATATATGTGAAAGTGTAGGCACTTAACAGACTTTTGTGTACTGTGGAAGAATTCCTGAATACCTGTATTTTTTAACTTGTCCCCAGCTGGCTAGCAGGTAGAACTGCAGATGGGGACTCAAACAGAGCATGGAGTATAGTACTTCTTTCTTTCCCAGTGGATGCTTGTATCTAAGCTCTTTTACAGTGGCTATTTTGGATAGCCTGTTGGCCCAGCTCTCTCTCTCATATATGATATCAAGGTCATTATAAATTAAATTGTTCTGGTATATGTTCTCATGGTGTTTGACAGGCCGATATTAACTGCACTTCTGTGTTTTCAGGTCTCATATTATCATATTTGGTTTTGATTTCTAGAATATGGAAGTTCTTTGCAGTCTTTATGTGCTATTAAAAAAGTCAACAAGCCAAAACACAGACAGTGCACTCTAATTAAAAAAGAGAGAGAAGAAGGGGGGGGGGAAATAATTAGTTTTCAGTTTGAACATCAGTGTTACTAATACTCATGTGCTGTAGGTCACAGGAAAAGATTATATTAGTAAGATGAAAATATTTTCACTGAACCTCAGAGATGATATGTATCTCGAAACAAACAAATACCATAGTTCAGTTGCTGTAGCAATGCAGTGCTGTTTCGTGCATCAGCGTAGATCATCAGTTGTCTCTGGAGTTAGGGGTAATAACCATGTCATGATATTTAAATGAACTTTGGTTTCAGGTGATTTTTCCATTTTACTTGTTGTTCAGGAGCTTTAATTGTGGACTCTTGTTTGATGCTGTCATTTTTGAAGAAAATGTTTACTATTTATAATGCATAAGTGCCCTTTTCTTTTGCAGCCAGTGATGTGAACTATGTGCTATGATTTTGATAGCAACAGTGAGGTGATTTGGGTGTTATTTTATATATAATATGACTTTGCGTATAGAATGTAAATCTTAGCATTGTTTTTCCTTAGCCCTGACTTCTTTTCCTAGATATCTCTTTCCTACTCTCACTCCTAGTTTTTTCATGCTTTATATTGATCCAAGGTGACTAGTGTGACCTCATGACGCCTCTGTAAAAGCCAGATTCAGCTAGGATGTTACACCATCACTGTCGGAGAAACCCTGAACTACAGGAAGAGTTGCAGATTCAGGCTGCAGTTGCTGCTGGCGATGTACACACCGTGCGCAAGATGCTGGAGCAAGGATATTCTCCTAATGGTCGAGATGCCAATGGCTGGACCTTGCTTCATTTCTCTGCAGCAAGAGGGAAAGAGAGATGTGTCCGGGTTTTTCTCGAGCATGGAGGTAAGTTGTCTAGAGGCCTTTCTTCTCTGTTAGAGGGCAGCAGGTCCTTGGATTGGTTTTAGGGGGTTCGTTTTATAATTCTCAAGCAAGTAACCTTAAAGACTAAATTTCTACATAAGCTTTAAGAGTCTGCTAAGCTTTATGAAAACAGTACTCTGTGCAGGGACTTTGATGTCAGCTAGTCCAGTTGAGTATGCACCTTTCCTGCATCCATCTGAACTGATTTGAGTTTGGTTGGCTGAAGTGATATACTTGCTTGGGTGGTGATTATTACCAGTGAGAATTTCTTTTTGCTGTATGTTCTTTCAAGACCACCTAAAGCTGTAGAAATTGATGGTTTTAACCTTTTAATGTGGTACTGAAGAGGAAAAGTAAACATCAGTCAATGTTCTCCAGATTCTGCTGAGTGCTCCTGAAGAACAGCATCCTTTGTTCCAGTGCTGTTCTTATCAAATGAATTATTATGGGTTTGGTCCCAAGGAAACTGAAATTCCCTTTTTGATGCTTTACATATCTGAGGACATATGGGCTCCTTATGCGTGTTGCAGTATTTGTCAGATATATGGATCACCCTTAAAAATGAATGGCATTAATGAGCTGTGTTATTTGCACGATTAGTGGTATATTCCTTAAGAGCAGTAGTAAAATACAGCCTGAACTACTGGACCCTCTTGATATACCTACTACGGATTCTAACCACATAATATTGCCAAACCCTCATGTCTTTATTGAAGAAGGAAAAAGCGACTAAACTGCACTAATAGCTAACTTAAAATTCTACTTTTTAATATATATGTAATAAATTTGGATCATCTCAAGCCTTCTCTTTGATAATTGAAAATCTTCAGACTGTAAGGCTAGGAATATGTTGGTTTTTGCTCTGTAAGCTTGATGATCTGAAACAAACCCACCCTCATGCGTTGCCATGTATTTTCGTTGTATAGGTTTTGATATTGAATAGCTGCTGGTGCAGTGTCTTGTTTTCATTTTTGTTATTACTCTTTCCTATATAACTACCAACTGAATCTGATGTCTCCTGAAAGCTGCCTCTAATGAAAAGCTCCTGTTCTGGAAGGAGTCTAGCATTTAATCACAAGGACTAGAAAGTTGAGTAACAAATAGTGTGAGGGTTAGTCATCTACAGCAGCTTTCCTGTAGCTGAGCCTTGCTTCAGAAAATTGGCACTGTTTTGTGCCTTGCCTTGTTTTACCTCAAAAGAGAGGCATAAGAGATAATGAGTATTTAAAGCATGCTAATGTCGCAAATGAGCTGACTCTTAAAAGCAGAGTTAATCATGCTTGCCTCATTAGTGAAAGGTTTGTGTCTACCTTTCTTCACACAGTCTTCACCTTTTTCTCAAGAAGTGAATTATTTCAATGTTGGTGCTTAATCCCTGTGGACCAAAATTATATTGGTGTGAAGGAAAAAGTAGTTTTCTGTGTGAACCTTATGGTAAACAGTATTGAACTACCTATGTATATTAGTAATAAAGAAGGTAGTGAGAGGGGGTGGATGGAGTTCTGGAGAGAAGAGGAAACTGAGATGTTGGTGGGAAGGAAGGAACAACTGGTGATAGTTGTGGCTGTCTAGAGGGATGATGAAGCTTAGCAGAGCTGGAAATACATTCATAATACAGGAATGAGAAAACCACACTGGGCTGTTGCTGATGGCTGCTGTGCCTCTGATTTGAGATGCTGTAAGACTCCTGATGTAGTCTTGTGTGGTAATGGGACAGAGATGAAGTTTGGCTAATAAAAGCTGAGAAGAAATCTGGTCACTGACCTGGAAATAAAAGGTAACTTCTTACGGAGTCATGACCTGGCTGCCTCCTGCTTTTGGTTTTTTAATTCTCTTCCATCATTGCTCACCAGCGAAAAGAGCCAGAGAACAGTGTTGTTCATGCAGATTGAATGATTGAGTGGAGGTGGTGGAACAGGAGGAAGCTTTTTATTATCTGCTGAGCAAGGAGACACAGATATATGGGGAAAATGCATTAAAAAGCCAGTCCAGACTAAAGGATGAAGGCAGCAGAAATACCAACTAGATACAGAGGTAGTAGGTCAGATAATAAATATTCTTTAGCAAGTGATGGAAGGCAGGAAGTTGATCGGAATCACAGAGAAACTTTATTTTCATGAAAAATAGTGAATTTGACTTTCTTTGTGTATTTGACTCATTTTAATAAAGTGAAGATTCTGTGAAGCCGGCTCTTTCCAGCTCTTTCCATCCATAGAAACAATCTAAAGTCACAAAGCTCCCCAGGAAAGCAGCACAAAATAAGGAGTGTAGTTTTCAGTAGTGTTGGATTTTTGCATAACAAGCCTTTTTTCTCTTTAGTGTACTTTTTATTTTCAAAATGACATAGAGACACATGATCTAATGCTGGACAAGAACTGTATTTTATTACTAACCAATCACCACTGTTAACATTACAATGAGCTAAAGTCTTAAAAGCGTGTAGTTAGCTGTCCCTTGGCAGTGTCTTCTCAATGCTAATGAAGCAGAACAATTACTCATATGAAGATGGTTACTTGACTTGGATTAACTCTGTTTACTCATATTAAAGTGAAGAAATGATTCACTAAAGCTCCTAGAAATTGAAGAGTAACAGGAGTAGCCAACCAGACATGTTTGTTTGTTTTTAGTCTTGGCTGCAAGGTGTCTAAATCTAAGTAAGGTCATGCAGAATCCAGGAGAAACTAGAGAATGCCAAATGTTCATCCCCCTAAGTCAGCTCATGAAGTGTTTTGTGTGTCTGAACAGCAATGCTTCCCTGGAGGTCTTTGTATCAATGTTGTTCTAGAAAATTCAAACCAGAAGCTATAAGTAGTGATGTTTCTAAGTCTTGTGATCAGAGTTAAGCCCTAGTTGGGAGAAGTAAGCTTGAAATAATAGTACTTTATGAAGCCAGAAGCATCGCTTTCTTGGCTTCCCAGATGATGCTGTGATAGTGATCTAAAGAAGGCATCAAGTAAGTAAGGAAACTGCCCCACTTAGCTGTAAGTTGAAACTCTAAAATATCAGACCCTTGTTTAAGAATCTATATATCCTTTAGGTTACAGTATTAGAACAGAGTTTCATTAACAGCAGAGTTTAAATTACTAGCTTAGGTGCTAGACTTTAACATGAAATAACATAATCTGAATATCAGTATTGCGAATTTTCAATCTCCGGTGATCTTGAGCAGCTGTTTAGTACCCTTGATAAGCAGTTCAAGGTTTATGCCTGTCCTGAGTTCAACAGTAGCAGTCATTTTTCTCCTTAGTAGCTGATGCAATGCTGTGGTTTTGACTTTTAGCCTGGGAGTAATGCTGATAACACCAATGGTTTTAGTTGCTGCTCAGTAATGTTTACTCTGACCAGGGACTTTGTGAGCCTCATGCTCTGCCAGGATGGCGGGGAAGCTGGGAGGAAGCAGAGACAGGACCCCTGACCCAAACTAACCAAAGAGGTATTCCATACCACGGCACATCATGCCCACTATATAAACTGGGGGCAGTCACCTAGAAGGGCTAGATCACTGCTGGGTGGGGCTGAGTATCAGTCGGCGGGTAGTGAGCAACTGAAGTATTCTCTTCCCTTGTTATTTCCCTTATCATTATTATTATTGGTGATAGCAGCAGCGATTTGTGTTATACCTTAGTTACTGGACTGTTCTTATCTTAGCCTGTGGGAGTTACATTCTTCCAGTTCTCCTCCCCATCGCTCTGGGAGCAGAATGGAAAAGAAGGGGGGAGTGAGTGTGTGGCTGCATGATTTTGAGTTACCAGCTGGGCTTAAGGCATAATACAATGCCATTGTATTATGCCTTACATTTAAGAACATTAGAAATTACCAAATGCAGTTATTTATGTTTCTAGATTCTGCTTTCCCCAAATTAATGGGAAACTTGAAACGAAATAATTGTTTGACGGGATGGAGGCAAGATAAAGAAACGTTGGCAAGTGCTGTCTTCATCCCTTCCTAGTTAAATATGCTTGTAGCAGGAACATTTTTTATATCCCCCTGCAGATTCTGAAAGATAAACTGAGAATCATTCCCAATTTATTTCTGCCTTATGTTCCAGGGGGAGAAAGGGACTTCACACCATGATTCCAATGTCGAAGCCTTTTATAAAACAAAATCCCTGGCAACAACTAAAGTTCTTAAGGCAACATCACCTCTGTAGCCTGTATTTTACTGACATGTATGCAACGTAATTCAGGTCCGACTTCTGCTAAAACCCCTGGTGAAGTTCAGAAGTTCTCCGGGAGATGGCAGCAGAACATTGACTGAACAGCAACAGGCTGTTTGCTCGGTTAAAGTTGTTTCCTTAATCGAGGGGGAGGCTGGTACTATTAGCTCCCTAAAAGCCTATCATCTTAACGGGAATTGCAATATATTTATCGGGAGGTTTTACTATTGGGTTCACTTTGGACGGTTAGTTGTTTGTGTTCCTTGCTTGCCCAGCTTGTCTTGTTGAGACGCTGCTCTTACATGACTTTAGGGGTTTGTGTTTTTTGGTTCACTTTAATGATAAAAAGCAATGTCTCTTTTCCATTATGTCCATCTTTCTCCTTAATTCTGCCTCTCTGAATGTATCATCCATTTGTATGCTTATGCTTCTCACTTTATTTATCAGCCATCCAGTGATAATGTAGGATAGTCTGAGCAGGGTGAAGAAAGAGATCCTGGGAGCAGCAAACGCCACTTTGAAAGATTATCTGTCTTTAGTGACTTGGTGGGTTGTACTGATTCTCTGCTATAGTTTGGACATCATCAGAGTGCAGGTTAGGAACCACCTCTCCAGTCACTGACTTCATTTTCCTGCCAATCTGTGGATGCTTCATCCATTACTTTAACTCAGGTAACTCTGCAGGGTGCTGAAACTTCTGCTTTTTATAGAAGATGAGGAAGGCTGTCGCTGCTAAAGTTCCCTTAGCGTTTCTGTTGTTATTTCTAAGTTCCTATTCTATACACTAGAGGCAGTTCTCCTGTTTTCTTTCTCTGTGTAGTCAGGCTGTATTAGTTTGCATGTTGGATTTCTGTTTGTCTTCTTCACCTCAGTCTTTACATTAAAACAAACCTTAAAGTTGCTGGATTACCTTTGCAGCTGTATCCTGTACTCTTGCCAATCCTTTTATTTTGGTATGATGTCTGTCTTGGTGTGTTATCTGGATATGGGCCCTGTAGGTCTGTACTGAGAAGCCTATTCCTGTTGTTTTATGTTAGCCCCTTTGTGGGTTCAGATGTGTTCAGGCTAAACTAGCTTGCAATATATATTGTATTCTGACCTTAACTTATAGGAGGTGTGGATTCTGAGATGAAGACTGGTGTTTTCTACCCCCTTCCCCTCTCCTGTTTGAGTGTGAAGGCAACTGAGCAGAAAACTGCCCTTTCTACATGGTACAGGAGAGCAAGAGCTCCTCTTAAGCAGTGTGCCTGAGCACTGGGTGTTTGTAACCTTCAGCCAAGTTTGTTTTAAACCTGTGATCACAATGTCCTGCTCTTTTCCCCACCCTCCCAAGACTGCTGCTTTCCTTCTAAACAGGGTATGTATAGGTAAGGACATGAGAGAGAATTCTGTGTGCCAGGATGCAAAGATGAGGCTGTCAATGTTATGGAAGGTGAACAGACACCCTTACACTTGTCTGCTCTTACAGACGATGTGCTTTGCACCCAGGTAACTGTGACGACAGACCCCAGCAGTTGTTTCAATAGATACACGGGAATGTTGAGAACATGTCAACTTAAGACTAGTATCTTGTGCAGGAACTATCTCTCTTATTACCAGCTGGGAAACTTAAGAAAGTGCCTCAAACTTCCATGCAGTAGTTTGTACCTTTTAGCATCCAACAGGCAGCATATGGTAGAAGGAGAAACCTCACAGCCTGGCTTGTTCTCTTAGGTGAGGCAATGAGGCAGGCATCTTTTCTTTGGTAATTAATTTGGTACATGAAATAGGCACTTGCTTTACAAGTTTGGGTGTCCTGAGGAAATGAAGTAAATTGATTTGATTATTTTCATTTTAAAATTCATAAATCAGACTGAGTTTTTGTGCTGTGATGGGGGGGTAAAAGTCTCTGTGTAATCACTTGTATTCTGCACTGATGTTTTTTCCCTGATTCTTTCTATGCGTGATTTGCTTACATTCTTGTAAAATCTGAAATTTTTGTAGACCTGTAAATTCAGAACAGATTCATCATCTGTAAAAACAGACTGTATCAAGATAATCTAGAATAACATATATCTTACAGGCTTTGGAAATCCTGCAGACCACATTTTACCTAATGCAGTATTACACCCTAAAAACAATACAATGCTGCCAGACCACAAAACATCCGCAGTTTGGGACAGCAGATGTTTCTACACATGCTTCTTTTTAAGACCAAGAAGCAACACAAGGGAAAATAAAACAAAGTTGAATGCTAAGAAAGAAATGTAATATTGTAGAGCTGGAGGAAAAGTGGATGGACAGAGATTTGAGTAATTAGCCTAAGAGTGCTAGCAAGATGTGGAGAAGTATTTGTCAAATGGAAACATATGTATATAAAAGAAAAAGGTTTTTTTTTTTGTGTAACTTTCTTAAATATAATTTAAATTTTTCTCAAAAATAGCATGTTCCTGAAAGCAAGAATTAGTTTGAAGTACAAAATAATCCTGTCATGCTATGCCTGAAAAGACTTAACACTCAACCCTTTGATTATTTCTTTTCTTGCAGCAGTGGATTACTGTAATGCCTTCTAATTATTTTTTAATTTTATTTTAACTTCAGCTGATCCCACAGTTAAGGACTTAATTGGAGGCTTCACTGCCCTGCATTATGCAGCCATGCATGGCCGAGCGAGGATTGCACGCTTGATGTTGGAATCTGAATATAGAAGTGACATTATTAATGCAAAGAGCAACGATGGTTGGACTCCCCTCCATGTAGCAGCCCACTATGGCAGAGACTCATTTGTCAGGCTCCTGTTGGAGTTCAAGGCCGAGGTTGATCCGCTCAGTGATAAAGGTACTACACCACTTCAGCTGGCCATTATCCGAGAGAGGTCAAGCTGTGTGAAAATCCTTCTGGATCACAATGCCAACATCGACATTCAAAATGGTTTCCTGTTACGATACGCTGTGATCAAAAGCAATCACTCTTACTGCCGAATGTTCCTTCAGAGAGGGGCGGATACAAACTTGGGTCGCTTGGAAGATGGACAGACACCCTTACACTTGTCTGCTCTTAGAGATGATGTGCTTTGTGCACAAATGTTGTATAATTACGGAGCAGACACTAACACAAGGAACTATGAAGGACAGACCCCACTGGCTGTTTCAATAAGTATTTCTGGAAGTAGCCGACCCTGTCTGGATTTCTTACAAGAAGTGACAAGTATGTATGTAAGAGAAGTTAATCACAGGACACAAGGTCCTCTAAAAGCCTTCTTTGAATTTAGCCCCAGAACAAAAAAAAAATGCTTCCTCTCTGCCCCTTGATGCTATTTAAATGTACTAGGAAGTTTCTGGGAAGGTGAAGGGATTGTGATACTGGGAATCTCTTGCTCGGCAAAGATGCTAATGTTAAGTATATGTCATTCGAATTAGTTTTGTTTAAATAGCTACAGGAAGCATTCATTTAAAAAAGTGAACCGTGAAATCTCATTGTGTGAATGGCCTTAGCACTTAAGAAAGATGTTTGGGGTCTGGGGCTTTGTTTTGTTGTTTGTTTAGGGGTTTTTTGTGTCTTTTGCTTTTTCTTGTTTTAATTGCCATGCAAGTACTCTGCAGTTGCTGGCTTTTTTCATCTGGCACTACAACTAGGGCAGAAAAGAGCTTTTGCTGCTTTGTGTTCTCCCATATTCTTCCCTCTCCTTCCCTCTCCTAAACCAGACAGCGACATGGCTTAGTTCATTCGTGCGACTTGAAGGGGTTTCCTGTGCTGTGTAGTTTTGATTTGATTTTTGTGGACGCCTTTGAAATATGAAAGAGATTTTAACTCGTCACGACTTCTGGTATTTAAAGAGAGTTTTAGGCTCCTAATATTCTGGTCACTTTTGATTATTGGGTTTTGGTGTACTATATACTGGAAGCTTTCTCTCATTCAGCACAAAATGCTATAATAGTGTCTCATAATTACAGAATTGAGTAAAGCATTTGGGAATTGCTGTTTAGGAGTTTGCTAATCCAAACATGTTAAGGTAGCCAGATAAATTATCATCCAATTAGGCTGATCTTTGCACTACAGAGGATGCAGTATTTCATATATCCTTTTTTTACCCTACAGTTCATTTTATTTGGGTGCTTTTTATGAGAATTAAGCAACTTATATACTCTGCAAAGAAACTGAAATCTAGCGTGGGCTGGGGGTGGATCAGCTGAGATCTGTTGGCAGTAGCTGACACAAATAAGCATTTGGAATTTCATTTTTGTCTTCATGATTTGTGTTATTTTTGCTCTTGTCTGAAATCTGGAGAGTTTTTGGAAAGGTTGAAGCTGATATTAAGAAATACAAGTAACTAAGAGATGTTGTTTTTATTTGTCTGCCCTTTCTCATCCAAACACATCTCTTTCTGGTTTCCTTTTTGAGAGCCTCTTGCTATATAGTAGCACCATCAGGGTTGTTAGTAGACGATATAATATCCAGACTTGCAACATTTCAGTCTCAGGACACATCAGTGAGTGTGAAGGCTTAGGCTGCTTCCGTGTTGCCTCAATGTCTAAAGTCTCCTTCGGAAAGTTGGAAACTGGTACTGTAACTTGCTTTGCAGATTCCATATCTTTAAGGGTTTAATGTGAAGTGAAAAGTAAATTCTGCTACAAGCAAAGTAGCTCAAATTTGTGGGCAGCGTAAGAGTGTTGGAACTATCCCAGTTTTGCGCTGATGGATGGGGAACTGGGAAAGCAGGGAGGACTAGTGCTGACAAAAACACTTCAGCTTTGTGCATCTGAGCAAAGTTATTATGACTATATGTTTACAAACAGCTATAAACAGACTCTGCTGCCCTTATTATAGATATCCAAACACTGTCTTCCATGGTATTTATGAATAATCGCTTTAATAAGATGGTGTAGGAGAGATTCAGTGGATAAAGTGCAAACTGGGATTTTGGAGTTCCCAATTAGATCCGACTGCGTACAGGAATTGTTGGAATCTCGTGCTGTGGCACTTCGGGGAAGCATCTTGTTTCAGAGTCGATTGCAATATATATTTACTAGAAGAAAAACATACAGACTTCCTAGAGAATTCCTTTAGTGGAAGTTTTCCTGAAATTACCTCTTGTGGTTGGTAACAGTGCCTTGGTTGCAGGACTTAACGAGAATTTCTGCTTTGTTTATTTGAACATCATGCTAAGTGCTTAATGTAGAAATCCGTAGCTGTAAGTTTTCTATGTGCACCTGGAGTTTTGAAAAGTATATCAGATAGTAAAATGGGGATTAGTTTTTACCTTGCAGTAGGTTTGAATTGTTAAGCTTAAAGATTAATATATGAATTACCAAAGAATTATCAAACCAGTCTGTATCTTCAAGTGAAAGCGGTCACATGCTTCATATAAATGGGATGCTATTTAGCAATCTACATGTAAGATGTAAGTAGCTATTTGGTTTTTATACCTGGAAAACATATATGTACAGTTTCTGTTCCTCAGAAAACATCTGTGTTCCTTTTGGTTTTGGTAGGTATTGTAATCAGTAATAATGACAGCCTTTAGCCCAGGTCCAGCCAGGAAACCAGGCTCTCAGAAATACTCAATATTGGCCCTGAAAGTCTGCAAGAAGACCCTGGATTTGGGGATTTGGCCCAAAGGGTTTGATGTGCTTCCTGGTTACAGGTGGAGATTCCTTTGCTCCTAGAATAATCCCACGAGGAAGGAAGTTACTCTGTGGTTGCATCTCAGTATTTAATCATGAAGCTGCAAGTTAGGAACAACAAAGCTTTTCATCATGAGTTTGCTGCTAACTTGGAGTTTAGACAGTCACTTATGTATTATTTTTCCCCCTCTTTTATACAATGCAAAAATGAGTAAAGTCTGCCTGCGAAAAAACAATATTGAAGATGAAAATTGCCCAATTATTAATCACCTTCCTTTTCCATATCTGTATTATGCTTTCCTACTCCAAAAAAACATTTATTGGCAACCACCATCGTGCCTGAGATTATCTGATAGAGTTGTTTTGGAGCGTTTTAGTTTTATGAGATCTGAACCTGCCTCTTGGGACTGTCAGTGGTTTAAGCTTGGAATGCACTAATGCAAAATTAAGAGATGCATGTATATAGGAAGATAGAGATACATATAGACATTTTCTGGGTTTTGGTAGTGTATATGTCTACAGAATTATTGTGTGTATATATATATTAACATAACTCTAGCATGAGTGCTAGTGGAAAAAATGCAAGTATTGGAAAAGTACTTTAAATGAATGTTCAGGTACTAGAAATGGTCTCCAAAAGGGGAATAAAAAAAGCTTGAATGCTTCCCCCTCCCCATAGCTCTTATTTAATTTAAGCACTGTTCAGATAAGATAGCAGACAAGAGAGTCTGTGGCTGGCCATGCAAGTTGCTTGCCACTGTTGAGGCTAATAGCGAAGTAAGTGGATACGGCTGCAGCAGTGTAATGTAGCATGTGTGTTAACAGGTATCAGAGAATAATTTCAGATCTGGAACAAGATCTAAAGGTCATCAAATGAATTAAATTATAAATATTTCATTTATGTTCCTTTTTGCTATAAATTTTCAAAAGGCAAATCTTTGGCTTTGACTAGAGAGTGTAACGTTGTGTTTAGATTTATATAGTGCTGTAAACGTGCAGAGAAACTTAGGCAAAGCTCCTGCTAAGGAAATCCTGCTATATTTTTTGTCGTTATCCCTTTGCTAAATAAAGGTAATTTTTCACTAGGATTTTTTTTAAGTGGAAGAACATTTTTAGAAAGGGTCTTTATATAGTTTAAACTTTTGTGAAAACAGAATGGCATAGTGAGCTAAGTAGATTTCTATGTATTATATTATGTGGATAATCACAAAGGAAACAGTACCTTCGTGTTTGTTATAACATAGAACAACTTTGCTGGAATTGCAAGCTTGGGCTGTTTGCTTCCTTGGTGCTGCTAGAAACCTTGCGCTAATGAATGCAGTCTGCTTTGTCGTCCTGAGTTACACAGGGAGCGAGGGTAAGAGGCTTATTTTTACAGTGTTCATTTTAGCTGGATCAGTGATAAATACTGTCTGAATCATGGCTGCTTTCTGCAGGTTGCAGGTACCTATTTGCTGAAGGGCAGTATCATTTTTGATACCTTTATATAGACATGGGCCAATCTTTTTTCTTTCTAGAAAGATGGAATAATCATTTAACACAACTCAGAATCACCTGGTGTGATACTGAAAAATGTAGCTACTAACTCAGCTGCTTATATTAAGCAGTTGAATTCTTGTATAGCTTTATAGAGTTGTACATTTGGAGGAGTTTTTTGAAGAGGCCTATGTGGAAAAAAAGAAACAAGTATGTATTTTTACCTGTGGCATGTAAGGTGTAACCACCCCCCATTCCCATTTGCACGTGCATGCCGTAGTCTTAAAAGCGTAGCGTAACAGTGCATCTTAGGGCTGGCTTCAGAGCACTTTACTTACTGTCTGCTAAAGACAGGTGAACATTCTGGTACTGAAATCCATAGCTGAATTTCCACAGCTATTTCAGTAAGTCTGAATTTATAGAAACATTACAAAAGATTTTGAGGAAATAATTTTACACCAGCATATTCAAATCCTAATTTCATTGCTAAATACACCTGTTACACTTAACATTGAGTTTTACTGGCATTCTGCCTTTCCATATGTAAATTTTCAGTCCAAAATACATTCCTCCTTGGTACATATTTTCTGTGCCAGTTATACTGAAATCTGATAGACATCTAAAACTCACTGTGGAGAATAATTTTTCGAAGAGCAATGCAAACATGCTTCAAGCTCAAGTATTCTAACAGAGGCATAGTGAGCACAAAATTAAACTAGAACTTTTAAAACAACTTGTATATGATATCCAGTAAAAAAGAATTAAAAGCTCTTTGTCCTCTTGAGCTGGATACCTGTTCAAGGAGTTTGTTCACTTTCTCAGTGAACACTGTAAGTCGTCTTCTCTCTAAATTCAGCCCTGCATATCTTATATTCATATTTCAGACCTCTAGATTCTTGACACTAGCTTTCTCTGATACTTTGAATGCCAGAAAACCAGATATCCTCTCTGGTTATCCTCCTGCTGTTTTTTACTGAGTACAAGACAATGCATTTGCTAAACTGTTAGACCTACTCCTATTCCAGTGAATTCCTGTTGAGCTTAGCACAGCGAGGTACTAGGTGATTGCATCCTTTCAGTACGATCCTGCTTGTGCATCCTCTTCAGTGTTTCTTGGCTGATGGGTGTGATTTTTCCAATTGATGAGGTCAATTATATTTTTGAAATACACACCCTAAAAAAAAAGCCAACAAAATCATAACTAAATCTGTGCTGGTGTTAGCAGAGTTCCTTCACAGTTGTGAGATAAAGGATGGATTTGATAGTTAGCTGTGGATATAAGTACTTTGATGCTCAAGAGGAGCTGAGCTGCCACCAGCCATACATCAGCCTGGCTTAAACTTTGTTTTTAATGTTTCACAAAACCTTTCTTTCTAAGTTGCGTTTGTAGCAAACGAGAAACTACCAAATGGTTTTTTGCTACTGCTTTCAGCCTTTAAAAATTCCCAGGGGAAGCAGAACCACAGTTTGAGGAACACCACTGTAAGTTGTTTAGGGCTTGGGGTTTGGTTTGTTTTTTGGTTTTTTTTAGAGAAATGTATTAATATTTCAGAGAAGACTATGGACAGCTTCTGCAGTATGTCCCCAATGTTGTGGGTCATCTTTTGACTTCTTCAGAAACTGCCCATCTGCTTCAAACCTATGGCTCTGATTGTTTGCTTTTAAAAGTACTTTTTGGTTTGTTTAGTAGGCAGAGCAGTACATCAGAGAGGATCTTCTTGCAGCCTACAAGTGTATTAATTTCAGTTACTCCTAGGTTTTCTCTCGAGTAACAGAATAGATCAGCTCATGGTTTTTGCTTTGTGCGGGTGCTCTGTATCTTCAGCGGAGGACACTGATAGGGATTTTCCCTTTCCACCTTTGTAATGCTTTTGCTTAAAACTGGGTGAGAATCTCTAAAAACCAGTGTTGTCAGAGGTATGAGGTCTAATATGTCTTTATGATCTTTAGAGACCTATTAAGTGAGTTAATGTTTTATTTCTTGGGGAGCATGGTCTGCATAGGAAAAAACAGGCAGGCAGAGTCTAAATGCTTAAGCTGCGGAGCAGTTGTAATGATGACATGCTGCTTTGTATAGGTAGTAAATCTTAAAAGTAAGTTTTGTCTGGCTCTGGGATAGAACAGCGAACTGCCAGATAATAGCAGAGAAAACTGGAAACGGCAGAAAGGAAAGGAATATTGAGTGGGAAATCAGAGTTAATTGTAATAACTTCTTGCTGTTAAAACATACATTTTAAAACGCATGTTAAATGTTGCTAAAATATTGCTTTACGAGACAAGGCCAATGTATTAATCAGAATTTACTTAAATAATGAACTAAGGCTTTAAAAATAATTATTAGTTATTTAAGGAGAAAAAAGCAGCTCAGGAACTTAGCAGTTGGAGAGCTGAGCTAGGAAAACGTTTAAATTTTATATGTACTGAAATCTGCTGCCTCTAGAGAGAAGAAAATCACGAGGCATTTCCTCTTTATTTCGTACCCTGATGTTTTATGTTTCTTCCCTTTGAAAGAAACTTTCTGTCATGTTTGGGAAAATACACACAAGAGGTGCATTGGTGGGAATTTCTGCTTTCCTTTACAGCACATAGCACGAGCTGTGGAAGACAAAAAAGGAACTGTACATCTCTTTTTTTTCCCTATAATTAATACCTTTCATTTATCTGAGTATCACTCTAAAGCTTGCAAAATACTATAACGGCAGCAGGTATTTGCTGCCCTGATGGTAACCTGGGCTGTGTAACGGCCGGGCTGCTTCAGAATAAGCATCACCAAGGTGTCCCTTTGAGACGGGATCAGAGACGTGTTTGGGCTTTTTTTAAGGTGATGAGTAGTTTTATGTGACTGTTTTGCATGATAGTGGTAATTGGGTCAATCTTACCTTTATATTTGTGGGGGTTTTCTGTTTGCTTCTTTCATCTTTAATTCTCTTCCTTTCTAGCTTATTTGCTTAAATAACTTTCCAAACTTGTGATGTGGGATATAACCAAAGCTGCTAATTCCTAATCGTTTTTAAGCAGAACTTTATTCATCATTTAACTTGTCTTACTTTGCCAAATTACTAATAACATTTTTCATTTGCCAAACCAAGGTTCACTGACATTGCTCTGTAATCCTTTATTTTTTTTCCTTTTTCATTCAGATGCAACCAAGAATGAGTAAGTGTTCCAGACACCGTTTCTAATAAATCACAAATGCATTAATAACCCTGGAATTTGCAAGGCGTGACCTAAGACACTAACAGCCACTAGATGTAGCAACTGGTGCTGAACACTGGAAATGTCCATTGTTAACACATTCCCGGGAAATATTTTTAGGCTTATCAGGGGAAAATGTCATACATTTGATAATCGGGTCTTTTTGAATTAGCTGATGACCAATTTCTTCTGGGTGTTTTAAGTTGTCTGTTCCATTTTGTTCTCAAAAAACCCCGTAGGATGTTAATTAAAAGGCATTAATTTCTGAAACCAGAAATCAGTGTCTCATTGCTGTATTATTGTACTCTACTACAGAAAATACACAGAGCTCTGTAGTCCTCTGTATCCTCTAAGGCTGCTTTTTACAGTTAACTTTAGAAATGATGCATCCTTTCTGAACCCTGTTTGCACTTGCATTTAAAGCATTAGAGCTATTTCTTTATCACCATAAAGATTCCTCTGTTTAGTTTCTTTCCAAAAGCAACCTTTTTTCCCTGAAACTTGAGCATTCAGCTGCTGTCCAAGTTGTATAAATTCATTCCTTCAGGTGGCATTAAATAAATTGCTAAGAAGAAACCACCAGTGGACAAAGTAACACATGATCTGTATTCTAAGGCACGGCTGAAGGATATAATTACAACTCTATTTACGTTTAGATATTGTGGTGATAAGTGTAATAAAAGTATTTTAAACTTACATAAAGGAAACTCAGATTTTCATGTTCTTAATTTCAAATCTAATTTCTTTAGAAACAGGCTGAGACTATTTTCATGCATTACTTCTGCTTGCTTACCTCAGATAATTTTAGTGCTGAAGGTAAATCCTAGTGTGTACCTGTCTGTCAGCCCATTTCTATGGAAAAACCCACGTGTGGGAGGGAAGAGGAGGAACTCACTAAAAGGGTAACTGAAACCATGTACAGAATGCCTGAAGTAGAAAACAGGAAATAGTTTCATAATGTCTTTGTGCTTACCATGGAAGCCTAATAAACTCATAATGTCAATGTCTATTTAGCTGATAGAAGGTTTATTGCTGAGCTAGGAGGGGGATGGAAGAAGGGACAGGCTCTGGAGCCAGCTTTGGGGCTGGCTTCAGAGAGAAAAACCCTCCGATCTCCTCTGCACAGGCTGGTGCCCCATGAGCTGACAGCATCCTACTGACCACTGTAAAGCCACCTTTGAGCCCTGTACAGAAGGTATTTCCTCTTTCAAAAACGTCCTGCTTAATGGGTGGCAGCTCAGGAAAGCTAATTGGAAATGTCCATCTAAGTTATTTGAAGTTGCTTTTGTTGTTTCGTGCTGCTTTTGAAAGAAATGATTGACTCAAGCAGCAAGCTTGGTAAAATCACAGTGACTTCCTTTGCAAGAGCAAGCACTGTCTCTTACTGTTATCAATTATACAGATTATAGCATATATAGCAACAGATTATCTTGGTACCAGCATAAGCACCTACGTTGTTCATGGAGTATTTTGACTCAGACAGCCATTGGGTGCCATAACTGTGTAAACCTCTGGTTTTGCTTCTTCAGGCCATGACACAGTTAAGGAAATGATCAAAATATTGATTAGCACAGCTTCAGTGTGCTCCTGGGATCATTTCCAAAAGGATATAGCAGAATAAGGAAGAAACACAAAGGTAGGCAGCTAGTTAGGTCAGAGGTTTGGAATGGTTTCCATGGTGGGAGGTTATTAAATAAAGTCTTCGGCTTTGGAAAGAGGTGCCAAGCGTGAGTGGAGGATGGAGATTAATATAAAGGTATGTAAAATCATGACTGGCATGAGAACAATTACATGGGGTTTTTTTTGTCACTCTGAGAATGGTCGGCTCGCAGCGAGGCCATCAGGAAGCAGATCTAAAATAAATAACAGCACTTTGTAGTTTTCCAGCCAACGCCTAATTACATTGTGAAATTTGTTGCCACAGGATGTTTTGGATACTGAAAGTATGAATGGGTTCAAAAAGCATAAGACAGATTTGCAGAGGATAGGCCATTCACAGCTATTAAAGGCATGAATCTGTGTGCAGTCTCTGGTTTAGCAAGGCCCAAAGGCCCCAGTGCTGAAAGCTAGAAGGGTATTTTGGGACAGGCTTTCTCAATGTCGTGTTCCTTTGCTCTTTTTTCTTTCTTTCTTCATTGGGATCCATTGCTGGCTATGTTCAGATGCAGATCATCCTTTCTTACATTACTTTGCATGGGGGGAACGTTTTTTCAAGGTGCTTGAGTTTGAAGCTTCCTGTGAAGAAGGAGTTTGAAAAAGAACTGATTATTTTGGCAAATCCTCGTCAGAAATTCTGCAGTTTGTGTGCTGTCAGTAAAGCTTTTCCTCTCTGGCCAGTGGTTAACTCGGATTTTCATCTCTTTCTGTCTGATGAAGCGGCTGCATCCAAAGCCTAAAGGCTTTGTCTTCTCATTAGAAGGGGAAAAAATAATCTTTAACTCTGCCACGCGATCCTGGAATAACTTCTGTAAAGCCTCAGTCCCTAAGGAGGCTGCCTAGCCCTGCTCTAGTTGAACATAGAAGGTTTTGTCTTAATGTTTGAAAAGGTTTGAGACTGAGGGTTTTCCTCCCCTCCAGGTTACAATGATAGGAAAAAGACCACAGAAAGTTAAATGAAGGAGTAAACGCTGTTTTTTTACAGTGCTTAAGCATATTTTGCCACCTCATGGGAATCTTCTCGTGGATAACGTCACTTTACATTGGCATCAGTAAAAGTATATGCACTTAAAAATATTCTTAGGATTCATCCCTTGATTTCACTGAATTATTGCTCATTAGCAAGGTATTAACTTCCACCCTTTTCCTTTTGTAACTTTTCCCTTCCCTTTGCCTCTTAGAAAGCAGCAAACATCTGTGTTTTTACTGAGTAAATGATCTCTTAAGGTATGTTTAAAATGTGATCATTTTACTTTTATGTGTTCCTTTTGTCTTTTCAGGACAGCCCAGGAACTTGCAAGATCTATGCCGAATTAAAATCCGTCAGTGTATAGGCCTTCAAAACCTAAAACTACTTGATGAACTACCCATTGCCAAGGTCATGAAAGACTACTTAAAACACAAATTTGATGATATCTGATATCCATGAAGAGAAGAACTCTGAGCAAGATTAGTTATATTCCAGATACTGAAGAGGCTTGTTGCCTTGCACAAAGTATATCCTATGCAAATTCTGATTTTTCTGTGAAGTCAGAAGGCAGGTATACAATTCCTTGGGGTTTTTATACCACACGCTAGAAGGTCTTAATTTTTGGTTTCTTGGTCCAAGTTTACAAGGTCCAAGCTTTCTATACAATATTACATTTTAAAGATTGCTGTTGGGTTTCTTTTTGGTTTGTTTGTTTTCACATTAAGTGTGCAGACTTGCAGTGGAGATGGAAGGAAGCCTCTCAAGGGAAGTGGTTGGTTTGAATTGGCATGCTGAGCAATTATTCAAGCAAACAAAGTTTGGAAATCAAGGCACCGGTCCTGCAGAAAGATACCAATAGAAAGACCTTCAGAGCCCTGCTGTGTGTTTTGGAGTCTTGTGTCTGCCAGGGTGTGTGGTTTTGCAGGGCAGAGGGAAGAGTTGATAATCAACATGTCCTAGGGTACTGTACGAGTATGATTTGGAAATTAAAGGAAAAAATGCGGTTACCCTATTTAATTTGAGGGTCTATACATTGGCTCGTTTTAACTTATTCTTCTCCTAATTACTGTAGTTGGTTGGGATGCCCATAAAATTCAGGCCTTCTTCTTTCCTGACATTCCCTGTTGAATGGGCGGCTGTTTGTAAGTCTGGTTTTAACAGTGACAGTACACTACAAAGAGGCATAGCCTCTGTGTTTTTTTACATTAACTTAAAAGTAAACAAATTTAGATTTTTTTTGACGCCAATGTATTCTGTTTCTCATACAGTGCCTCCTGTGCAATAATCTTTCTGATGTATTTTCCCTTTATGTGTGATTTCCTCCTCCCCACTATTCCTCATTTAGTCTCAGTGCATTATCTGTGAGAACAGGAAGTGCTGCCTCGCTGTAGTGTAGACCTGACATTACAAAAGTGATGCAGCAGTTGCTGTTCATTATTACTCCCAAAATTTCATGAATGTATAACCTGCTTTATTTCACTTTCGGTTGGAATTTTATCTACGGGTTCTCAGTCAAATTGGGTCCACTCAAAAAACAAAAGGAAAGAAAAGAAATTGGCCAAAACCCTTTTGTATCAAAAGCAGTGATAGATTTTTCTCACTTGCTCTGAAATTCAGTTTGCTTCAGGTTAGAGAGTAGGAAGTGCACATAAGTTACGAAGATGCATTTTAAATGTGTGCAAACAAGAAAAGCCCCATTCATATTGCAAGTTTAAACTTTGCAATTAGTCTGAAAGCAGCGTATGAAAGGAATACTGAAATTCAGCTGTTGAATGTGGTTTACATACTAGGTATAAAAAAAGTAATCTATTAAACAGTTCTGATTGTAAAAAGAAAGAAGTTCCTGCTGTCAAAACAGATGGGGCCAAAATGTGCAGTTGTTTCACTCTCTTTATTTTCAAGGGGTTACAGAGTCATCGTAAGGTTCTTGCCAGTGTCCTCTACTTGCTTTTTGCTCCAAGAGAGCCTCTCTAATATCAGGGGTGCTTTTGTATCAGTTATACCAATGGAAGTGGGGAGATGAAAGGAACGGTGATGGCTTTTCAGTTTAACACTGTCACTTTCAAAATATTTAATATTAAAAATATGAAAAGCAGGTGAAGCAGGTATACTCATAGTATTTAACTGTGCCAGTTACTTTTAGTATCTTATAACCCTGGACTGCAGTTCCTTGAACACAGACCTTACCACTGCTAATGGATGCACCGGAACTATGGCAAACAAGGAGGATTATTTCTCCCTGTTGTGCCTGACATTGCATCAGGTTTCCAAACAATAAGTGGTTTCTGAGTTTCATGGCTCAGAGGATTGGTAATGGGATATTGAACCTTTTTATCACCTACTTATATCGGTTCAAGTCCGGCCTGCTTGAGCAGTGACCAAAAGTCCATGTCTCAGCAGCATGAGCAAAGAAGGATGTCCAACCTTAACACCACGCAGTGTATGTGGTGGTCACCTCTAGGCAATAGAGCTTCGTAGTGCTTCCTCCATGTTGTATGTAATGGTGGTGGCACTGTAGCAGGGACAGCCTGAGAGCATGGATGTGCGAGAGATTGGGTGCGTGTTGGTGTCTTATCAGCTCCCATTGAAGGAAGAAAGATCAGATTATGGTCTTTAAGCTCTCCAGTACTGAGACAGCACAGACATCAAGAATTGAGTGGCAGGTTTGAAGCATGAATTTTCAGTTCTGTGACATGAGATCAGAACCTTAAAATTGCTTTGTTATTAAAAAAAATTAGTATTGTTCACTACATTTGTAAGTTGGTTTAAACCAATGTCCTTCCCCACTGAATTTTTACAGTAATATTTTCTAAGGTAATCTAGAGTATATTTTAGTTGCAATCTATATTAAGGCAAATTATTTGTTTTGTCTGTTGCTGTGACTGAAGAAAATTATGGAAGACTTTGTTGGTAACAAGAATGCTATTTAATGAAGAAATGTGTAATTCCATTATTTATTGTTTGAGGTTTGTTTTTTGGTTATTTCTTTTACATAACTGACATCTAAAGGGATCACACATGTACTTCAGGCCAGTAAAAAGCCTTTCTTTTAAATTAATTTTCATCCTCTCCTCCATCCCCAAGGTGGAGGGAAGCCCTCACCCTTTATCTTACAGTGCAAAGCCATCTCTTGTAGCTGGTTTCTCTGACCTTGATTCCACAAAGCACAGCAGCACATGTGTATGCGTGAACCTTCTGATAGTCCCATTCACTATCCGAGGTTCTACACATGCTGGAGTGCGAGTGGAGTGTGATTATTTATTGATAATCCTCTCCGAAGTTCAATAATGGGGAATTTGGTCTTTTATTCTTTTAAATATTGTGCACAAATACTTTGAAGAACACACTGAACATTGCTTTTCATTCGGACTAGAATGTGGAAGAAGTGCATAATATAGACTAGTTATGTAGCCTGGTTCCATTACCTTAAAATTCACAGTTGAACACTTTTATTAAACCTTAAGAAATTGGCAAAGACACCAAAGAATCAATCTGAGTAAAAGACTCTGATCATTAACAAACTGCAAACCTCATCCTTTAAAGCAAAGCAGAACGTTTTTGTAAATATTTATGTTTATAAATGTACAGCAGAGTTAAGAGTGTTTTTTAGATTATTTAATTACCATATTTCTAAACTATTTACATTATAGACAATACTTGTTAGTTTGAACAACTCTTGAGTGGTTTTCTTTTTGTTGTTTTCTTTGGGGTTTGTTTGGTTTTCAAATTCATTATCACTCATGCTTGGAATAACTCCGGCTTCCTTGGGATAGCGTGGAAAAGTCGGTTTTCTGGCTCTTAGTTGGCAATCATAGGAGAACGCATCTGGACAAACTCATTGGATAAATACCCTGAGGCAAAAGAGAATATGTAGAGTGTTTACCAGGGTGAACCTGGGCTAGGTGGAAAAATTGGATCCTAACTTTCTCAGTTAAATCTGTCAAGAGGCCCAGTGACGTTGTGACAAGAGCAACTTGCGACCTGGCCACAAGTCTTAGCTTCCATGCAACGCTGCGTTACCAATATCACACTGTGTTTTGTTCTTCCTTTGCAATGTAAGTTTTTGCTTCGGGTCAGTTTGAATTTAAAGGAGAAAAAGCAAAGTTAAACCTGGTTCAAACGTCGTCTTTTTTTTTTAATGTTCTATTTGTTTCTAATGTGAGGTTTTAATAACGTAATATCACTTTACACATTTTTCTCTCAGTGTTTGTCTCTTCTACTCCCTTTTGCCTTCTCCAGTGCACATGATTCTGGGAATGCGTTCAGTACTCAAATTTGCCCCTACAACTACGAGTTGAGATGTCTCATGAATTCTAATGGGATTTTTACCAGTAAAAAGGAGCTTAAAGGTCACTCTAGAGCTGGACTTCAGAAGGGGGAGCAAACTGGTCCTTTGCTATGAGTAGTTGTGGTTTCTCTGCTGAGATTTCAGTGCAGCCGTTTCAGGGTTCTGACAGGTTCGCCTCTCCTCAAGTTCATGGACTAAGAGACAAACGTACCAAATTTGAAGGCTGTATTTTGCAGTTGAATCTATTTAGTGACTATTTTCCTGCTAATAAAAGTTGAATAAGGGGGGCGTATATGCATATTCCTGGCACATAAATGGGAACTGGTAGCGTTTGTTTTCAGTCATAAGTAATGTACAACCCAAAGTTGCAGTAAGGTTTTGGACCATAAACATTTGGAGAGGAGGGAGTCTAGATTTAAAGACATGACTGTTGAAGGGTAGTAGGGGAAAAAAACGATGGTTGTCATTGCTCAGTAGCAAACTGCACAAACATCACAGGGAGTGTATGCACTGTACAACCAGCAGTTGTGTTTAGAACTGTTGATGATGGTTACTAACAGATTGGCTAGTCTTTGACTGGTGTATTTACTGAATGCTGCGTTAGACTTTGTTCCTGTTTATGTATTATGTTTCCTGCCTGAGTCTTCACTTGTTAAGTTTAAAACAATTAATGACTAATGCTACTTTAAAACCCCCCTGATTTACAAGCTGTTGACAACTGACCTGTTTAGAATGTACAGTCTCTCTGTATATTGGTAGAAGTGTGCAATAAGGAAGTGCAGTTATTTTATTTGGCAAACCATTTTTTTTTTACCATAGTGTATGACAAAACCTTTGTTTGGAGCTGATGAAAATGAGCAAAGAAGAGGCTCTGCTGTGTCTTACCCCAAACAGCCTGCACTGAAGCATTTAAATTCTCTTTGCTCTAGTCTCTTCCCCTCAGCTTTGGTTGGGGCTGCCACCGTGTCGAAGGTTTTATATTGTTCTTTCAAACTAGAATAGTATTGAAAGGCTACAATTTGTTCTTTTCCTCTGTCACTGGCGTATTAAATCTCCTCTGTATGATTTTTACTCCTTATGTTATTAGCCAAAGTAAAGCTCAGCATGTGATTTAGTCCCATGACAATAAGAAACAAACCAGATATATACATTACTTCATGAAACCATGCTACCAGGAATACCTCAGCCAGTGCATTCCCCAGGGACCTACAACATGCAGCTGGAACAGGAAAAAGTTGGGATGGAAAGCTGCATTGACTTTTATTGGGAAATCTCCAGCTGTCTCATGAAGAAGTCGGAACTCCAGCTGTTTCCTCCGCATCTGGGATCTCTGGTGCTGCTGACTGCTCTTTGTGAGGTCCCAGGTAAGTTTTGAATGTTGTTAAGGCTTGTCTTCGTGTTTGCAGGAAGGATGCTTGAATAGCAAGCTTGTGGGCAGTCGGTTATACAAGGGTGAATGCTTTTAAAAGAAAATACAAGTCTGAGGCACAGCAAAGAGCATCTCTTTGTTAAAGACCACTACATTGGCCATAATCCTTCTCTTCTGACTTGCAAAAGTAGTTTGTTTGCAGTCTTAGTATTCTCCAAATATATCAGAAGATCATCTTCCCCTGTTCTCTCACAGGTAAATAAGAGTTAATGGAAGTCTTATGTGAAGTTCAGTCCCCATTTCTGACTTAATTGCAGCTCCACTGAAGGTGGTGGTTACTCAACATTTAATCTAGTGTGAAAGAGCAAATAATTGATTTGGATGGCCAGCTTGCAGTCCTTGCTTCATGGCCTAATGAGGAGAGTATTTTTGGAACAGGTTTGCTAAACGTTTTGTGAGGGAGTTACTAACGGATTCTGTAGTTGGGGCCAAGTTTATAAGTAACCAGTAGACCTTTTTTTTTCACCCCTAAAAACATGCCCTAAGTTGCTCAAATGCTTTGGTATCTCGTCCTGAATTGGTGGGAGGCAGTTCAGTTTAATTGTCCATTTTGTGTCCTGAGGAAGATAAGATCCATTAGGTTCCTTAGTGTATCTGCCTGTTCTCTGGTACGGCAGTTTCAAGTAGATCTGCAATGAAATGAGAAGTCATTTTGTTTTAAAGACGGAATTTTAAGGCCATTACAGATTGAATTTGATGTGAGGCAGTGTAACAGCAGGTTCTTATGGTCTTTGCTGAACGCTTGCTTGCAGCCGGCAGTCTGCATTCAGTGTGTGCTTGGAAGTACAAGGTTCAGAATCTGAGTAGTATCTTGTTGGCTGAAGCAGTTAGAACTGGCCTTGTCATTGCTGTGTCTGAGGGTAAAGTGAGGCTGGGAAAAGCTACTTGTGTATGTCTTGTTCAGCTATAAGCCCGTTCTGTGTGATTTTTAGGTTCTCATTTGTTACTAATTGACTGTAGCATTTGCATGGGATAACAAAAATTAGATTCAGCTTCAGCCCATGAAGCTTGATTTGTTTTTCAGACCTCAGGGGGGTGCCCAGCTGCAGGATATGGGTTATTGAAATGTGCCTTCCAAGCTATGCCTGTCTCAAGCAGCTCTACTTGGGATCCATCCCCCAGCTCTGTGGCTATTACTCATCTCATAATGGGTTTTAATGTAGCTGGTAGGAAGCAAAACCAAGTCATTTTTAGAGAGCACTCAGTCTGAAAATGAAGTGCCCAGGATGTTTGGTAGGAGGCTGGAGTTGAGATGTGGGATTGTGTGTGAGAGAGAGCAGAAAATGTGGCGTTTGATCTTAAGAGAAATGCTTGGTATGTGGGTTGTTGGGCTCAGAAGTTGGAATGTATTTAATATAAAATAATCTGCATGAGTATTTGAGTCAGTTCCTTCTGTGCTTTGTGTGAGCTATTCAATGGTTAGTGAGCCAGAAGAAAAATCACCGTGTTTTCCGATGGTTCAGGCACCCTCCTGAGGAGAGGAAGACTTGAATTAAAGTTCCCACTCTGAACCAGGCAAAGCAATTAAGGATGGGGATTTGCACTCATGTTCCTATCTTGTAGCGCTGTGATTACAGGTTTGTGAAACTGTGCCAGGGAGAGAGAGCATAGCAGAACTGTTACACAATCCCTGAGGTTAACCTTCAGAGCAGGTACTTGGCTGGATGGGGCTCACCCTCCTGTTTTTTGCATGTGTTAGGAAACAACTGATGCTTGTGGGGTTTTTTTGTCGTTACTTATCTGTAAGGCATCTGAAAGAAGGAAGGAGTCTGGGTGAAGTGTGGAAGGATATTTAGGCAGAGTCTGAAAAGAACGAAATGCATGTAAAGAATGCAATACATGCTTAAGTTGAATATATAAGTGAGTGCCAGCTGAGCTGACATCCAGAAGCATGGACCTAAGATTGTGCACTTAAATGGGATGCTGTGAAAGCAGTTACAAAGCAAATGTTGAGTTGTATAGAGCAGGACTGAGATAGGACATTGTCCAAAATATATTCACTGCTGTCATTTCAATATGTTTGGCAGTTCAAACATCCTGTTCTTCCATCAGAGGAATGTGCCATCATTGTTATTTGGGGAGATTGTGGATGTTGTGTGTCAGCCTTAATGCTGTACCCTCTGTGCTTTGCCTGGCACAGGGGCATTAGTTTTGTCCTGGGTTTGGCTGGGATTGAGTTAATTTTCCTTCTAGTAGCTGGCACACTGTCAGCCTCTTCTGTACCGTTTCCTCACCATAGGAAGGCAGAGTAGCTTGGAAACCAAACCAGTGAGGAGGAGGAGACTGGGGGATACAGTAATCAAGGTAGCAGTGATAATTATGTGTGCCTTGAGTGGTGGCTGGGGGAGAGAACACACCTTTGAGCACTGTAGTTGAGTTTCCTCTTAATCTGTTGTTAATATAAGTGAGAAATCTAAGGTGGTGGTAGTGTTTGTGATACAGCTCACGACTCCTCTATGGGTTTGTTGCTTGGCTTAAGGAATCAATACTTCTTTATAAAACCAAAATATCTTACCCTGCGTTTTCATTTGCTTCAGTTCGAATGTTTCATCCCAGATCACTGTTTTATCTCGTGTCGTCGTTTTAAGACCCAAAAATGCTTAGCCAACTTCTTTCTCAGGTACTATTTTAATGAATCAAACCAACCAAGGGCACAACAAAATCTTACAGTGACATCTCTGCATTATTAATACTGTATCCTGTAACTCTGCTTTTAATTTGTTCATGTCCAAGTGAATTATATTAAATTGCTTGCTTTAAGAGTCTCATCAGTTGTTATCAACCAATATTAGAAAACACTTTAAATAAGACTTCTTTGAAAGACGATCCAGATATGGACCATTTCAATCTTGCGTGTTAAATAGCTTCAGATAACCTCTGCTGCTGATTGGGCTGTTCTTGTGTTTTGTGTTTCTTTCTCCCCAAGCTTGGGTACCGCACTGGTCATTTTTTCCCTCAAGATGTTTCACCAGAACTGTTGAAATTACCATTTTGAGCGAAGAAAAGCTTTGCTGAACTTGAATTGCTTTTGCAATCCATTGGCCTGCCTTCTGTCTCAGGAAGAGAACAGCTTTTCATACAGCAGACCCCTTGTTTTAAAGGGCATTTTTAATGGCCCCTACATTTTGCCCAGATGTTCAATGTCTTATCTCTCTATTAATTTATAGTTATCTTGTCAATGAAGTGGCTTTTTACCAGATACATGTGGTACAACAGTTCTTAGTTATATTCGCATATACAGCTGAACTTGCTGGCTTTTAGTATTTCCTGTGCTTCATAAATACACATATCTGTTGTGCACGCTCAGCTGTTCTTAATTCAAATGTGATTCATATTGTGCTTAGAAATCTGACATTCTTGGCTTGTCAGGAATATTAGTATATGTCAGTGCCATATCTATTGAAAATTGACATGTTTCTTGCGGCCCTGTCATTTTCACCTCTTTACATTGCAGCATTTCATGTTGAGCAACGCAGCATTGTTTGCCTTTAAATTTCCCCCTCACCTTCAGTCCTGAGAAACAAGCAATAATTAGATTATATCTTTCTCTTGGCTTGCCCAGTTTTCACTTGTGGTGAATTATGCCATGCAAAACTGTATCCCTCCAGTGAGAATTTGGTTGTCATTGTTATGAGCTCCATCTGGACTGTATAATACTTTGTGCTTTGCACTACAAAGACTCTTTGCCTGTGGCTAAGAGTCAAACGTACCTTGCCAGCAAGTAGGAATAGCTCTTTCCTATAGCAAAAGTGCCATGCTTAACATCCCATGGCCTTTGCTGTGGGCAAAGGTGTTGTACAGACAAGGATGCTGCTCTAAAGCGCCAAAGGTGGTATGACCTTGACTCTTATAGACAGCCAGAAGTATTGATCTTGGTGTGGACAGGTCCCGTTTCTTCAGTGAATAGTGGGAGACCAGAAGGGAAATTCCCACTTCCATCTACTTGAGCCAAATACCTTATTCCAGTAACTGGATGAAAGTTTATCTTCAGGAAAGGAGTTTGAATGCACCTTTAAGGTCCGTATGATGGCAAATCAAAAGCCTTTTCTATTCAGCTGCTTCTGTGTTTAATTACCCTACTGCAGAGGAGCTTTTGTTTCCAGGTCGAGTCTTTCTGATTTCAGCTGGGAAGTAATAAATGTTGCTGTCTCTCTGTACAGTCTTTCATCTTGCTGATGAGATCATTTTCTTGTATAATCAGGGGGGTAGTGAATGATTACTGTTCAGACTTCCTCTTTAAAATCAGACTTACAGAGTTCATGTCTCTCACTCCCCATGTTGTTTTTATGGCTGTCATCTCTTATGCCATGTCTTTATCAAACATTTGCATGGTATAGATCCACCAGTTCTTCACTGAGGCTGTTTGATTCTGACAAGGTACTATGAAACCAAGCCTTCTTTGGAGGGTTCTCTTGTTTATGAAGTAATGAAGAAGCAATGCTCTTGGTTGCCTAGAGATTAAAAATCTATGGACTTTGGTTTTAGGTGATTGTTTGGGTTTTTTTCCCTCCCACCTATCTTCTAGGTCAAGAGAACATCAAGCACTCCAAGCAAAAGTGCCCCAAAGGCAGAAACTATGGAGGTTGTTCTGATTGCTCACCCCTAAAAATTCTCCTTGCATAAGAGCCATACTCGGAGCTGGTGGTGGAGGAAACGCTCTCATTGACGCGTAAAGCTGTCCTGATGGTGAATTGAGACAGCATTTAAGTGCTGTCTTTTTTTGTCCACGCAGAAGAAAATACACAACTTGTTTTTAAAGCCTCATCTCTTTTGTTTCCTGTCCTCATCCATGTCCTCCCCATCTCTTTTTTCCTAAATATAGCATCAGCAAAATCAGTTATTCTGCAAGAAAACAAATCTACTTGGAATTGGAATCCTAAATGCCTGTTTTGTATACTATTATAGAGCTTTGAGGTTTACTGTAGAGTATAAATGAAGTCTGGATACAGCTCCACAGCTTGCTCTTGATCTCTGTGTAGTGATTTCTCCTAAAGACAGCTGACTCTCAGCGAAGTTCCCTTGACTCATCTGTCTTACCAGAACATACCGCACCATAGAGACGTCATGTTTTTAAGTAACATTGATTCTCCAAGTAGATAGTCACAGCTGCCTTTTATTCCTGCAGTGCACAGAGGGGGGGTTACAGTACAGTTCTTCCCCCAGAATGATGTATTGCTATCATGACCTTGACTTCTTGTGTGCAGGTTCATGGCCATAAAAATCACTTTGTTCAGGAGCAGTGGCTGTAACAAATAAGCTTAACTAAACCATCACTTTTTCACTTTTACTGATTCCACTCTTCTGCTTTATGACAGAGGTTAATACAGAGAGTTAGATTTCAGTGACATTGTTTAAACTTCTTTAGCCTTGTCTAATTAAACTGAATACTTTAAAGACAATTCATACTGCTTGACACTCTGGCTTCTAAATACTCTTTCTTTTCAATGGAAAGCAAAAGAAATGTGCAGATTAGACATCCAGATCAGCTTTCCTTGCAGTTACTGAGAAAAAGGGATTTGGGTTTAGGTGGTTTTTTAAACTTTCACTAGAAAGCACTATACTTTTCCAGTATCTGGTGTGATGACAGCCAGCTCCCAGATAAGCACATTCCCAGAAAGCATTTCTTGAAGGAAAGAGTTCAAAAGCCATGAAGATAAAACCATAACCCCTGTTTCAGTGCAGAGCAGCATCACTATTTGTTGCAGAGGGGCACCAATGAGTTTTGGAAGTTGCGACCACTGAAGCTGCCTGCCTGTTGGCATGTTGGTAGGACCCTGGACCAGGTGCAATCTTCCTTCAACCCCACCGCCCATCTCCTCATGCATTCAGCTTCCTTGTCTTGGGAGCTATGGTGTAGCCCAATGAAGAAGTTTATGGGAGGGGGTAGCAGGACTGTTTGATGTCTCACCATAGGACAGCTGTGGTCTTGTGGCAGATTCTTTCAGATTTTGTTAGCTCAATCAACAAGGACACACTGAAATGATAGTTACCTGCTACTTAAGGAATGCTTCTTCCTGCGCTACCAGGAATTACTTGGTTTTGCATAATGCTTTGTGTACCATCCCTTCCAGAAGGTGTGGTGTAACAAAGACAGGGTTGAAAGGTACTATAGTTTCCCTTCCTTCTCATTGCAGGATTTAATGATATAAAGAGCACAGTATTTCATTGATGTTTCTTGCTGTTCTGCTTGTGGGCTTTTCACAATACTGTGGTCAGGAAGATGACAAGATAAAGGATGACTAGTGTAGCTCTGCTCTCTGTTTTAGAATAGGAATAATCCCTTTTTCTGATGATATTTCCTCTCCCCTCCCTTAGAAGACATGACTCAGAAATCCATCACAAAGGAAATAAGTTCATTTGAATTTCTATTGAACCTTGTAAAGACGCTTTTATAAAGTCCTGTTTGGAGGCTTTCAACAGTGGGCCTTTGACAGGAGCAGAAGACAAAACTGAAAGTCCAAATACTATAGTGTCAGTGGCTTGCCCTTGGCTCTTGCGACATATTGGAGATGGAAAATGAGACCATTACTCATTCTTGGGGCTAATGCTGTGTGATCTGAGTCCTTCATAGCTGTAATAGTAACAATCTACCATACAGGGAAAAATTACTGTTAGCTAATTGAAAAAGATAATGCTTTGTTCTGTTTGCGGTGAGAGAAGAAGGAACCAGCTCAATGTGATGACTGATTTCCTTGTGTCTCTGCTAAATTTCTGAGGTTCTCCTAAGTAAGAATTTGTGCATTCAATCTTCTTTTTTGGTGGTGCGTTCAATGGTGATCATATGTACTCAGAAGAAAGACTTCTTTTTGTCTTGGAGACAGCATAACTCAGAAGAACAAAAGTCTCCAGCAGATACAGAGATGAAAATGTGTCTGTTCTTAGTCCCATGCTGTGTGTGTTTCAGGAGCAAAGTGGTTGTTCCCTGTTCTCGACATGGTGTGAAGAAGATGCATTGTGCTGAAAACAAGAGCAGCAGTTTTATAGCTACATTAGGGATATAGAATAGGCTCATCTGTGCGAATAAAACTGTCCTGATTGCATCACCAGGCTGCTTATGCCAGAAGCAGCTATGGTTTCTCATAATGTTTAAGTTACCATCAGATTTGCAAGCATTGCACTGAATTCAGTGTAAATCATCGATACAGTCTTGTTGCAAAGAGGCTGAGTGATCTACGCTCAGTGACCAGAACTTCTTACTGTGCAAAGAGAAGCTGTAAAGCAAAGCTCTTGATTCTTCATGGATTGCACAGGTTATTCAGACTTGGTTCTCCATAACTCATTCTGCTGAGCTATAGCTGATACCAGCAGTTTTTCTTCAGGTAATACAACTTGGGACTATGTGTCAAGTCTATTTTTTATCCCTTTTGATTGTTTTGTCTTGAGAGAGAAGTTTTAAAGAGCGACCTGATGTTTGCATGAAAGAGGTCTACCTGGTTTTGGACGTGACTTGTTGAGGTCTGAGACCCAATGCTCAACAGGAAGGTAATTCTCCATAGTTCAGAAAAATCTCTTGAGTTCAGCCTGTCAAGTTATTTTAGTAAATCAAGTCAATCCAGTACAGAACACTGGACTAATTTAAGAGACATTTTTAGTAGTAGGGAAATAATGTTATCTATGGATAATTCTGGTTTATATAACACTTGGTTGTGTGCTGCTTGTATTTAAACTGATCTCAAAATAACAGGTGGCAATAGGAAGGCAAATACTGGGACTAAGACAAGGCCATGACTTGAGAAATACTTCTTTTTCTTACATCAAAGTTTTGAGTTTCCTTCTTGAGGGTTAAAATCTGACAAGGCACTTCTTGTCCCTAATTATTTACCAGCCTGTATCCATGGAAGTCAGCGCTCAATCTCTCTAGCTTGTTTATCTGGACAAAACCCTGTCATTTCTACTATTGAAAGTACTTTTGTCATCCAAAATACAGGGAATGGGGGAGATGTTGCAGATAACCTTGGTCACCTTGGGCATGGGTTTTGAGTTGGTTTTGCAGCTCTCTCACTACGTAGAACGAGGAGACCCACTGGTGGCCTGGGAATCGGCGCTGGATCTCGTGTGGTCCTCACCCACGAGGGACCGGGCTCGGTGTCATCCAACCCTGCCACAACCACTCCTTTCTCATGGCTCCCCACAAAGGTTGACCCTGAATTTTCCAGACTAAACACAAGAGATGTGTAATGGCCATCGGGGTCAGGAGGGATGAGAAACGAATGGGTTCAGACCGCAAGTGTGTTACTCTAGCTTGCTAGTTTGTGTGTGGGGATGAAAGTGTTCAGGGCTGGTAGAGTCTTTAAAGATGTATAATCTCTATAATGAAGCCTGCTCTTAATAAGCAGTCCATTTTATTTGAACATTTGCATTCTGAATTCTGCCTTCTGGCTCCTGTAACTTAGGGCTGTGTATTGACAATTGTTTGAATCCCAAGGGGTTTTCCCTCAAGCCACTATTTCTTACTGAGGTTTGGGGGTTTTTGAACATAGGCACATTTCCCTGTATTACCCGTATGGATTGTTCCTTGCTTGAGTTCACTTCAGGCACTTATTTGCATTCACGCTTTTTGTAATAGCAGAATGGAAGGGTGTGTTAAAAAGACTTATGAGCAGTGAATGAAGCAATAAGAAAATAGCATTTGTATGCAAATGTTTTAAGTGCTTTGTCATGTTCTGGGATCTGTCAGCTGCCTCCATGCTTCCAAAACTTGACCCCCATCAGTTCTCGGTACCAAGGCTTTTTACCAAAGCCGGGCGAATTCAGTGGGTCTTCCCATTGACGCTGGTGGGCTTCTGGCTTGGGTCTGAGATAGGAGAGGAACAAGGATGGTACCAGCCACTCTGATTTCACCAGCAGCTTCCCTGTATTAGGAAGGCTTTTTCTGTGTTGTGAATAAAACCAACTCACAAGAGCCAAAGAGTAGCCCATGCTAGGAGACTCCTGCATTGTCATCTGCATCAGCCACTGGCTTGATCTAGTGACCTCAGGAGCTGGAACATCAAGCATGTACTGCCTGCATGGAAGGGCCAACCAGTCTAGCTGGAGCTGGAAGAGATTAGCGGCTTTTGTAGCTTCTAACACAAACAAAAGGACAGAAAGCATGTTGACCAGTGTGTCCAAGTTTGGTTTCCTTGTGTAAATGAATCTGTTGGATTCACAGTAAAGTTAGCCCTTGAGCTTGCAGAATAGGTGATTTCTACCCATTGTGCCTGCAGTGTCTGCTGTAAGCTATGAGAGCCCTGGGCAATGCCTCCATTCCTCAGCTAGGACAGGCTGGAGAGTATCCAGACTAGGTCCCATCAGTGCCATTACCTCTTTATTACTGGGATTCCTGAGGTGCTGTAGTGCTGGGGGAATCGGTGGAGTCTGTTGGGTTTATATGACTTCTGAGTTGTTCAAATCACTCTAATAAGCTGCTTTGCATTATAGGATGGGCAGATCGGTGTCTCAAGAGATCTCCTAAGTTGGACTCTTTTTCCCTGAGCTTGGTAAGCAGGAAGGATAGTCCCCTAATGGGAAGAGAGGGGAAGAAGGAGCAAGGAGACATGTGGCATGTGCAACCTGGAAGACTTGTCTATGAGCTTGACTTGACTCCATCTAGGGAAGGAAGCTGATGCTAATGGCTCTGCATGAGATAACAAATTGTGCTCGGGCATGTGTTTTCTGTATTCATTACAGTATGTCATGGGGGGGTGGGGAAACAGGATGTATAGTGTGCACTTATTTCTGGAGCCTCAGGAGAGCTACCCAGATGTTGAAAAGAAGTAAGGAAGGGTTGGAGATAAAGGAGGAAGACCTCCAGGGTGGGACTGTAAAAGCTGATCCAGAATAGGAGTCATTATGTTTTGCTCACAGTCACACCAGCTGGCTTCAAGTGGCAGGGGAGCTCTCCAGATAAGCTGTGGACAGTAGGAACATGAATAAGGAGTTTGTTCCAAGAGGGTGAAACAAAAAACTGAGGGATGCAATGCACCCATAAGTAGTAAATTTAAACAAGCTCTCCTTAAAACAGCCGCTGGGTTCATTGTCCTAATGTGAGCCTTAGGTGTGGTATGAAATACAGCGATGGTCTGCTGTTTGGTGGTGGTGGTTGTGCAGGCGACTTCAACAGGACGTGTCAGGAAACACTCTTACAACCACATTGCCCTGTGTAGCTGTGTGCTGGGAATGTGTGTGATCTGTGTGGCTGCGCTAGTGACTGATGTAACTCGGTATGCTGGATCACTGTGTGCTCGCAGCATATGGGTTTGAGTGAATTATCCCATTCCAGTGCTTTTCCAAGGTTTTTCTCCTGTCCTGCATAGCGTCTCTGGAAAGATGGCAGTGGGGTAGGTGCAGCAGCTCTGCTGACCCAATTTGGTTGCTTGATGATGCTTCATTTATCATTGTCCCAGTGATATTTTGCTGTATTTTAATGTAACCTGTGATCAAAAAGCAGGATCTGTGCTGTTGCCTGAGCGTGCAATGCTTTCTTGTCCTGCTCAAAGGGCAGCTCTTTCTCTATGCACACACTTCTGTAGGGGGAAAAGGTAAAGATTAAAAAGTTAAAACCCAGCAAACAAAAAATCACAGGCTTCCTCGCCAGTCGCTGTCATTTTGTGCATTTGCAAGGATCCAGATGCTGCTGCTGTTACGAGGTAAGGAAAACCCAGAACATTTGGCTTTCTTGTAATAATTGTTTTCGTTTTCCTGAACTCATAAACTCCATTTAGTTATTCCCAAGAAAACATAACCCTGTGAGATGAGAAACTAGAAACCCATTTCCCACTCTTGCTGATCTGTTCCCGTGTCCTTGCCTTTCTCACAACTGGGTTTTCGGGAGTGAGTTGTGCCTTTGCAAAATGCAGCCACCAAGAGATGCTTGCTAAGTGCTTTTCGTTGCATCTCCCAGGTCTCTTGCTATAGAACCACCACGTTTGGTGCAGCACAGTCGTGATGATCTGAGCATTTAGGCAAGGCAAGATTCATAGGGAGATCCTTCCTATTAGTTTGCCTTAAATATTGAGGGGAAGAAACAGTCCCCAGTTTACTGCTTTTCTCCCCAGACCTTGTGCTTGAGGCTAGCTCAGCAGAGCTCTGGCAGCTGTTCATGCAATAAGCTCATGTTGCCATTAATCTGTTGAAATTCTGATGTGAATAGATTTGCTCAATCAAACATGTTTAGGACCACAGCCTTTCCAGAGTCCTGAAGGAGGTCAGTGCTCACCCATCCTCTTCTCCAAGGAAAGCAAAGATAATCTGTAAGGATACATCTTGATGGCTTTAGCTAAATACTTGAAACCAGCAGAATTTAACCCGAATTGTTCCAACTTCTTGCGTCTGCAAATGTTGGAGTCAAGTGGGTGGATGAGAGTAAATCAGCAGAGAGCAGTGAAACTCGGCATGATGGGCAGTGCAGCGCAGCTGACAGATAATGGGATGATATCATCCATTTCCTGGAAAATGAGATGTTTGTGGCCAAAGCATTCCAGACCCAGAGTGCTCGAGTGAGCTGCAGAGTTCCTGGAATGTTTTAAGCAGATAGTTCAGTAGTCTAGGTGTAACATGATTAAGGATGAGTAACAGCAAGATATGACTCAAGATCAAGATTTCTGGTAACTTCTGTAGGCAAGGAAAGAGCAGGGGGCTGAGAGCAATGGTCAAGTGGAAGGCAAAAATTGAACCTGGTGTCATTAAATGGTTTAACCTTTGTCACTTTGGGAGTGGAGAGCATTGTCTGAGCTGTGTTACCATCAAATACAAGAATGAGCAGCTTTAGATTGTTTTCTGTGTATAGGAAGGCTCATGGAAGTATTGAAACACCCCAAAAAATTCCTTAAGGGAGGGGAAGATGAGGAAACAGCAGAGAACTTGCGCATCTGACAGGTGGTTTGGAAGAAGACTGCATTGCTGAGCTTCTGGGAAGGGTGACTCCTGCATTTTGTATTGCAGGGAAGATGGTTTCTGATTACTCAGTTCAGTACCTTCTGCTGAGTTTGATGTCTACCTTCAGTCGTATCACATAGACAAGAGTCCTTATGAGAGGCCCAGCATTGATGCTGGAAGGTAATGAGAGACAGAGCCTTGGGTGACATGGTTTAGTGGGAGGTGTCCCTGCTCATGGCAGGGGGGTTGGAACAGGATGATCTTAAGGTTCTTTCCAACCCTCACTATTCTATGATTCTATGCTTTTGGATATTACAGACAACTCGGAAGACCAAGAGGGATTTCACTTGCCTGTTGGTTGATTTGAAACTTAATGAAGCAAAACCTGGGCAGGTTGGTTAGTAAAGAAAAGTGGGTCTGTAAGTGACAGCACAACACAGAGACTGAATCTTGTGAGAGCTTTGGAGAATTGACAGCAGTTTTTATTGTTTTCCCATTGGAAAGGCAGTGGGGGGTGGCTGTAGGAATAAGAGGTCCTTAGTACCATTGAGCTTTCTGGTCCCAAGCACTACCTGCAGCTGGCTGGGATCAAGCACAGGGAACATGGACATCCTGCTCTCTTCCCAGAAGCTCCTGCCTCAGTTTATGCTTTTCACTCATAACAGACCCATCTCACTTTGACAGTAGCCAGTGGTTGTTACATAGAGAAGAGTAAGAGGAGGGCATGAATCAGCATCTCTGATCCCTTTTCATGGCTCTTGCTCATTTGTTGCGTCTCCGTCCCAGTGCCTTAAGAGCCCTCACTGCATCATCAGCCATGACTTCCTCTACTCCATCAAATCCACTTATAGTCTGGCATCTGCGACGTCTCATAACAATGAGTTCCACAATCAAATTACTGTTGTGCAGGAAAACATACTTTCATTTTCTGGGTGATTATTTCATTGATTTCTCCCTAATTTTTTCATGTTATGAGGAAAAGGTCAATTGTTTCTTCATCTTTTTCTCCAGTTGTCATTCACAAACTTCTCTCTCTGCATACAGCCTGGGGTTTATTACTTGTCTGATTTTCTTACAAGCTCTTGAGATGTAGGGAAGGGCAATTCTAGAGCAGAATGCCACCCTCAGGGCGTGGGTGAGCTGTGGATTTACAGAGCTGACCCATGCCCATCACTTGGCTGGATTCTCTGTTCTTCCTGCATTTGTGACAGCTGTTGAACATTGTGCTGATGGTTTTTAAGCATTACTGTGACAACGGCATGGTTTCTTGGTGGCAATAGCTAATTCCATCACCACTGCTGTCTGTTTGGCATCAGGGGGTTTCTCCATGTGCATTACTTCACGTCCCTGTTGCGGTACAAAGGCAGATGAGATTTACTGTGTCGTTTTGCAGTGCTTCATTGTGAGTTGTAGTTTTGAATATCCTGAGGGGTTTTGCACTATCAGTAAGATTAATTGCTTTTGTGCTCTCTCTTACAAGCCAGTTGTGAATGCAGACCGCGCACAATGTCTCATCCTCAATGCCTAAGGGCAGGAGAGGCCAAGACTTGAGTCTTCGCACAATTTGATAAGAGCACATCAATCCTAAAGGAATGGACTGCTGAATTAATAGCAACCAAAGTGGAGCTGGATCTTCCAGCCTCTGAACAAACAGTGGGATAGAGAAGGTGCTCTGAGCCAGAAACTAGTGGCACAACTCTCGGGGAAGGGGCATAAGCAGGATGTGGCTTTGATAGCTATTGTGGGAGCTGCCATTCAGGTGAGCAATGAACAGTGTGCTTGGATGGAAAGTACAGAAACAATGCAGGTGTTTTCCCTGCTTCCATGAGCAGCTACTGGCAACAGGCTCTTCTGGTGATGAGGGTGCCTGGCTCTTTGTGTTTAACCCCATCAGATGTGGGCAGCCACTGAAGTTGCTAGGTTAAGATACTATCCAGAATCAAGCAACTCCATCTGCTCCTTCAAGCACTATTGCCTCTGTTCCGGGGGGGGGGTGTGTTTCGATTCAGCCCAAGTTTAATGGGAAGGGTTTGGGTAATTTCATCTCTAACCCCTGGCAGCTTAGCAGGCTCTATAGGAGGGCAGGACCTCTTTGGAACTTCCACAAGGACATTCATGTGGATTGAAGCAGTTTCTCGTAAACAAGCCAAGTGTACCCTGGGGAGGAAATTTGTCTTCTGAGATATAAACAAGGAAAAGTACCTGTAACAAGGAGTGAAACTTAGAACGTAAGTGCCTGGATGTCCAGTCTGCTTTCTGGATGGCCATTTGAGCTGAAAGCATAATGGTGGGCAAGAGTGTGTGTGTAGCTTCAAACCTTAAAAACAAGGGGAAGAAACAAGATCTGTCTTTATCTTGGATAAACATTTTAATGGGAATATTTGTGTGGTTTAAGAAGTTTGAAAGTCCCAGCTTAAGGGATGAAGAAGTCTTAAGGACACCCAAAAGAGGTGATCATCATCCCTATCCCAGCTCCTGGTAGATGAATAACACCAGTAGCTGGTGGCTTAGTTTAGAAGAATTTTAGGCTTTATATTGGAAAGGAAACAGACTGAATATTTGACATCTTGAATTTTCCAGTACATAATGGGAGATGTTCCTTTTGCACATGAGCTTGTGGGGTCTTACCCTGTACCTGCAGGATGGATGCTTTTCCACGCACAGAGCTGAATGAGCTGCTTAAACTCTCTGAATTGGTCACCTGGGTTGCTAAGCTTTGGTCTTGTTAGTTGATAGATGGTTTTTCACTTTGGTTAACTACAAACCCCATTTATTATCTGTATATAATCCCATAGGATGGGCAGTACAGCCCACCGCTACCTAAAATCAGGGACCCTGTTATCACAAAACACAGATACGGGGCTGATTTTTTGTTTGTATGGGCTGGGAATGGCGGTGTTGCTACTGTGGTGCAAAGGAAATGAAATACATCTACAAAACTGCAGCCTCTTTAAATGTTTGGTTTGAAAATACAACACAGGATGCAGTTTTTACCCCGGGCAGCTGTGTTTGGCTTCATTTTCAAGTGCGTGCAGCTCTACAGGCAGCTGCTGCGTGGCTGCGATAGTGAGCGCTTCATAGGAAGAAGGAGTTTGGTATTCATATCCCTTTACTGTCAGAGGCATTATGTTCACATTTTACAAGGCATAATCTGTGCCTTGTTAAAAGAGATTTAAAAAGCATTATTCCAGGAAGTTAAATTACCAAACTTCTTCATTTCTCCCCCCACTCCCATTCCTTCAGGGACATTCTGCACCGCTCCGGTTACAAGCTACCTCTTCACATACTGTTTGTAAACTCTGCAGACTTCCCCGCTTCCCTTCGCCAACACGTTTCCTCCCCAGACTGAACTGCCTGAAATAAGCTTTTTGCTCTGGGTTTCTTTCTCCTGGTGATGGATCTTTGTGCCATCCACGCCTTTATTCTGCTTTGTTACTTCTCCACCTAAAAGTGCTGTCAGATTTCTGTGCTCACCTGAAGTTTCTCATTTTCACTTGTGGGTTTTCATCCCTTGCTGTTGCCCTGTGCCGCTTCCCCTTGATTTGCTATGCAGTGATTTGTTCTTGTATTGTGCCGCTCAGGACCAATACCAGCCTTAGCACAGCAAAGCATCATGGAATTCAGGCATTGCTTCTGACAATGCAGTGCTTGTGTCCTTTTATTTTTGTAATAGAAGTGTTTTTTTGCGCTGTAGGTTTATCAGACCTTTCCAAAGAATGCAAGCATAGTGTTACTGCTATAAAAGTGAAAAGGCTGCAGCAGTAAAGGCATAGTTACTGCCTTTCTGTTGAGCTTCAGCACCTTAAGGCAGTTTCATGAACATAGGCCACCTTTGATGTCACTGCATACAGTTACCTCCAAAGTATAAAGTGATGATAAAGTCTATAGTGATTGTAAGAGTGGGAAAATACCCAAGTTACTGCTTTTAGCCTCCTTTTAGACTCAGATTTCTACCCCAAAAACGGCTTTGTTTGCCAGCTTAGTAGGTGCTGTATTTCGGGTTTTCATGCATGTTCTCACTGACTCAGGCTGGCACCCAGCAGTTACGTTTTCTCATGGGATGAGGTTTGAATGAGTATTTATTATGGTGGGTTTTGCTTCTTGATGAGAAGAGGTGAGTCTGCCTTTGTTTATCCTGTTTCTGTATGCACTAGATGCCAGGCCATACCTGGCCTCTCCACCCAGCAGTTTGGGCAGTTATCAGGACAGTGAAACCGTGAGAGCCAAGGAAATAAACATCAGGGAGTGTCACATAACGCTCTCACCAGAATGAATCTGGGTGCACGTTAATGGACAGGTCGCTTGTAACCAGTGCTATTTATTTAGGGCGAGTGAGTGGTTGTATACACCCAGGTCCCGGTAGGTTTGTACTGAAGAAAGAATTGTGCTGGCATCTGTGTGCTGTTGCTGCCATACATGATAAAATCCCCTTGCTTGTGAAGATGAATCATAAATAGCTCGGGTTGGAAGGGACCTTAAATCTCCAGCTCCAACCCCTGCCACAGGCAGGGACACCTTCCACTAGAGCAGCTTGCTCCAAGCCCCTGTGTCCAGCCTG
>WYDI02014682.1:4620-37785 GCA_009867235.2 Psittacus erithacus
TCATGTTCATTTTCTCATCAACCAACACCCCCAAGTCCTTCTCTGCAGGGCTGCTCTGAATCTCTTCTCTGCCCAACTTGGAGCTGTGCCTGGGATTGCTCCGATCCAGGTGTAGGACCTTGCACTTTGTTTCATCAACAAATGTTTCATCATTTGTTTGTGCTGAGTGGGGAAAAACATACATCTATACAACTAAGACTCCAGTGTCTTATTTAGATTCAGAATATGTATGGGATTATTTTCTATCTAGAATAGGCTATCTTCAATCATTGCTCGTGATGAAAAAAAGTCACTTTAACGGGGAAGAATGTTATTATTTGACACAGAGAATTTTTTTTAAAATGTCAAGGACTTTTTATACCTCTATTCAAAAACTTAACCTGTGTCAGACTACAGACTGTTTTCATCAACTGTGTTTGAATGTTAGCATGTTACATAACAGCTCATTATGTTTTAAGAACCATTTAAAAAAATGAAACAATAAATTATGGGTTGTTGTCTCTGCCAATAAGATCCCCATTTTAATTGAAAAATCTTTAGTAGATGAAAAAGATAAGAGTTCTATAGTGCCCGAGGTTTACACTTTTCCATCTGTAACAATAAAGTATGCACTTCTAAAAGAGTAAGATCTAGATGTGCTGTCCTTATTCAAGTAATAGAGTGAGTAGTGTATATATATACTATTATCATAGACCATGGAAATATGAAATGTTTGATGCAAACCTTTTCAAAATAGGGCTCTAGAATTAAACTTAAATGCACACTAATGCTGCTTCATGTGTACCTAAACAGAGAGAAGATAATGTCCTGATAACAAAGTACAAACTCATCACACTGAAGCACCCATGAAACAAAATATGACATCAAAAGGACACCCACTCCTACACCTCTCATAAAATCATTTTGACATAAAATTTTCAGTGTTGTTCTCAAACAAAAACTGTGAAATATCCCTCATCCATTTCTATTTCCCAAAGTACACTTTGAGTAGGAAGGCTATGGATGGGCATCTCTGAGTTGGCTGATACTCCAAAATCTCTGATTATGTTTGCTTCTTTAAAAAAATGCATAAGACCTATATATCTATCCTCATTTGGAAAAAAACCCAAACCTTCAGTTCAGAGTTTCTGACATGATTTAAATACCAAACTGATTAACTCTGAGGAGAGCGCTGGTTATTTCAACAAGTACATTTAATATCTATTTAAATAAAAAACCTGGCGGCCAAAAGAGATGTGAAAGTTTGGAGTTTGAAAATTCCTAACCACTGAACAGATCACCTTCAAATCTGACTGTATCCCTCACTCTCCATTAACATTAGCTTTGCATGATGAACAAGTGGCTTTTAAAATGTAAGTTTTAGTATGTTCTTACTATTAAAATATGCAATATGTAATGCAAGGTATGCAGCTTAGCCACATTACACTTAAACAGCCTAACGTTCTAAAATATTCTGATTTTAGAGTGTCTGATATTAAAGTGCTAGCACTGCATTAATGTAGCATTTTTAAACTCAGACTGTTTATATTTATTATTAAATTTCTAGAAGTGAATCTCTACTTCTTTAGAAGTGTGAAGAAGTATTCTATATATACCCCGGTACTCCTGCTGGGCCTTTGCTTTTCAAAGACTGACTGCAAAACCAAGAGAGGCATGACACTCTTCTTGACAAGCATGACAGGAAATGTGTTCAATATTTATGACCTTCAGATGTAAAACAGCTCTTTATCAGCTCCTGTTCTGCATTCTATTCAGCTAAAGTCACACTACGGGTCAGCCAAAAAGACTATCACTAGTGCAAGATAAATGAGCAGCTACCAGCATATGGGAAAGACTGTAAGTTTATAGTAGTCTAAGCGGATAAAGTACAGGATTTGCTTTTACAGCAAATGACAAAGACTTTTGAAAATGACTAAGGAGTGAATTAATTTATGCTTTGCACAAAGTATTTATTTCAGTAAAAAAGAGACAGAACACGAGCTTCAGCTGTGTGATTTTTAAGAACAATTACAGATGGGAGTTTTAATGTTGCATTCAAGAATAGAGCTTCAACCATTTGTCAGATATATACTGCTTTCTTTCACTGGTGCCCCTATTTCACTAGGCCGTGACATGCATACCTTCAAAATATGTCTGGTGCATATTATGTTTTTGAAAAAAATACGGTCTTTATTGACTTCTGTTTGTTTAGTTTAAGGGCATGATAATTTCACAGAAAGCAGTAAGAAGTTAATCCAGTAACAGTTCATTTTAAGAAGCCTTTCCAAAATACAAGGTTTTCCTACTTATTTTGTTTGAAACTGCCTTTTCTATATGCATGGGAAGTAAACATCACAAGCCTTAGAGTCACAGTGTCAATTTGCCAGGGGTAGAAAAGCTGCCTAACACATTATTCCAGCAGCAAACAGGCACCATAAAGTGGTTAGACGTTTCAAAGTTCCCCTGCACAAGTACAGCATAAGGCAATGTAATAAACTGTATGAATGTCCAGACAAACCAGGACTGTTAAAATCTTAAAGTTGGAAATACTTTCCTACCCAAAATGAGGCAGGAGATGCTGCTCTCCTCAGGTTTTGCTTAGCAAGTTTAAGAAGGTGATCTTTCTATTTTCAATTAAAAGGTATTATTTCCCATAGAGTTAGGAGATAAATTACTGTATGCATTAATTGTACAGTGTGCAATTAGAAATACATGCTTAAAACCAGTGTGGGGTTTGAATGGATGCTACTGCCTTTTGTGCCACATATACACTATCTAAGAGCACTCAAGGATTTCAGATCTGTTCCTAGGTCTTCTTTTCAAATCACAGGTCAGGTGAGTGGAATGATTTTACAGTTTAAGAACTGGCTATAAGAAAATCAATGCAGTCCCTTTTCGGCAGATAACATTTGCCAGGAGTTTTTGCTAACAGTGAGCAGCTCCTGTGTACATATGCAACTTCACACAGATAAAAGGGTGAGCAGACAGAAGGCTCAGAATGCAGTACTATGCTAGAAAAGATTTTAAACTTTCCAGGAAAACCTTGTCTTAGGAAATCTGTTAATTGCAACTGAAAATTCAGATTATTACTTCATCATCACTCTAGTAATATTTTTAAACAAGATAAATCTGCTCCAGGTCTCAGCACAAAACAAAGTACCCGTCATCTTTTTATTCATTTCACCTTTTGTCACAAGACATAGTCAATCATTTATTTCAAGCCCTAATCATTTAAGACTGAAAAAATTGACTCAGAATAGAGGTCAGTGTACAGGTGTATTCTACCTTCACCTATAGAATGCTAATGAATTCACCTGCACAGGGTTTTCATGGTAGATATTGGCTTGAATTTGAGCAAAAGTTAAACACGTCTTTCCTGACTAAGCTAATGCTAGGCATCCACAGGTAAATCACAGTAACAATGTGTAGGTGAGGTTTAAACTGAGAAAACTGAAGAAAAGTTCTCTTCAGGAGGTTTTTTTAGTACCAGCATAAATAGCAGCTGCTGTTTAAAATCTGGCATGGTACTATCAGCTTTGTAAACTGAAGAGCCCTGAGCAAAAGAGTTCTGAAGGTGCCTTCTAGTTATTTTCTCTAATAGCTTGATAATTATACAGAAAGCATGCTGAAAATTGGTACACTGAATATCTTGGTGCACTCTATATTTTTGTCTTTGAAAAGCATTATATTTATTTCATCGAGCTGTTTTCATTATTAGTGGCAGAGAAATTTTCCAGTACTGATCCCAACAAGCCCTTTCTTACATACCCACTATGGAGATTAAACTTTTCATCAAGGCACACTTCATTACCATAGCTACAGGAGCCTGCACACCCTGCCCATGCTACTAGTGATGTGTCACAGACAGTGACAGAATCCTAAATCTGGCCTCTGGTTTGGATCTCAAGAGGCAATCTTCCTGCCTGAAACCTTTTGTCAGGAACTGTCTGCTTTTGTTTCATCCTCATTTACCCCTTTACAGATGAACAAATGTCACCCTGGAATGCTACTGTGGGAACTTCCAAGATGTATATACAGATACATTAATCAGGACGTAAGTGAGCTACACTACTTTAGTAACTACAACTGCTGTTGTGAATATCTCAAGCCATCATAGAGGCAAGGCATGATAGAAGAGGTACTATCCAATAAAACAGTAGCTGATACAGTCACAGAAAAGAAGCGGAGCTTTTATATACCAGTATGCTACTCCTTTCTGCAAGCTTTGCCCCAGTACCTCAAACATGGCTGAGATCCCTGAACCATGGAGCTGGAGTGAAATCTGAGTGAATGGACTATGAATCCACAAAACCAGTTGGCAGCTCTTCTGTGCTGTGGGAGTCAGTGGTGCAAAGAACATAAGCAGTGATGTCACTCTAAGTATTATCACTTGCTAGCATGAGAAAAGAAGCTCCTAAAATGCTTAGTACTTCCTTATGCTGATAACTAAGTGATACAATACAATGGCAACAAAACGAGAAAACACCTTTTTGAACCATTATTAGGGGATGACAGCTGAACACATCTACATTAGCTTTGTTAGTTTACTTTTGATAAGTTTGGGGCCGTATCAAGATATATCATCTACAGCCTCCCACCATTAAACCAGTTTGTTTGCAAATTAGACTAGGCTTATTCTATCTGGTATCATGCTAGCACTTTCCCGTAACTTAGTAAGTCACCTGATGTTTACAATGCTGTTATTTAATATATTGAAACCTTCTTTGATATTCAAGTCAGACTACAAGAGTTGCACATTACAGAACATTTGTTTTTTCATTTTAAATGTAGGTTTTAGACCTGCTTTTCCCTACTTCTCTCCCCTCAAGACTGCTTGGCTAACTCCTTAAGAGCTCTGCAGCAAATTTTCTTTTCTTTGTTGACCTTAGTACCTCTGAGTTCCTTAAAATTATACTGAAATCTATTCTTTCCTTACTTTTGGAATATCCTCCTAACATTTTTTGATAGTTTTAATACTGTTAAGCTTCTAGTTATGTTAAAGCATTCTTTAAGTCAGCAGCAAAAAAGCGTTAAACATTCAATATTTTCCATATCAACCATTTTTTGCTGTCATATATTTCCCCAAGTCTTTCCCCTACTTCTAGTGAAATTATCTTTGGTTCATGGGCAGTACATTATAGCTGAGAACGTTTAAACAAAAGCAACACAGGAAGAGATATACTTTCATCTTTGAAACTTTCGCAAGTATTAGAGACTATTACCTAATACAGTTTTATATTAAGAGCAGATTAAAGTCTCAAAGTCCAAATGCCTAAAACTAAAATATCAGAATCAAGGAGTACTTTAAAATTGCTTAACCAAGCGCTCATTTTCATTAACTTGTGTGCAGTTGTGTATTTTACTTCACTTTACCCTATACTACTGTGATTTGGGGCTTTTCTCTGGGGATATCATTTTGCTGTACCTGGGCTTTGCATAGTAGTAAGCACGTTTTCAGTACAATAATTAATTTTCCAACATTGAATTACTTTTCTCCTCTTGTCAATGACCCACAGTGTTGTTACACAAAGAAATTATGTGTATGATGCGAACAGAAAAATAACTCATCAAACCAGGCAGTGGTGGGCGGAACAGGAACATTTGACACTAATGATGAAGGCCTCGATAACCACAGTAGAGCCAGATGACTTGTATTTACTTTTACCTGCTTGAAATTACATTCTTTTGTGTGGTAATTACGTATATGCACACCAACATACTGTCTTTGTAAAAGAATAAAAAGTGCTCCAAAATAAAACAATTCCTTTAAGTTGGTATTCTTCATTTTGATTTTTCATTATGCACTCATAATAACAATAATTTCTACCTGGTTGTACTACCTTCCCAGAAAGAAAGTTAATGACATAACCTATTTTCAACTGAGCAAGAAACCATCTACATCATTTCTAGTCGGTGGGAAGAGCAGCTGAAAAAAGGAGGCGTTTTTGAAGGATACGCTTACATCTGGTTTATGTATTTCTGTGTGACAGCACTGGCCTGGAAAGAGGGAGAAAACAAAACCTGACACATATAGTATAGATTGGTCAGAGTTGTTCTTGTGAATAAAAGCATGCACACACACACAAAAACCCAAAGATACTTATGTGTCTGTAATTAGCTCTCATTACTTTCATGTTCACTAGTGCCCCTCCATTAGGGATTATCATAGGATAAATGAAAATAAAATTTGGTTTCAGATAGCTAAGATACATAGGACAGAAAAAAAATAATAGCCAGCAGTGCTTACTGCTGTTTTAAACAGTAACCTAATGGAACAGAAAACAGGAGTTAAAGTGCCACCCCTGACTGCTTCCTTTTATAGGCCAAATGGTTTATAATCAATATTTAGGCAACACAGAAAATTTCCTTTGCCTCTCAGTTCATTCTGATCTCACTGGACTGGTTATACAACACCACCATGCTATCGCAACAAGAGACATCATCTGGTCCATGTATGCAGAGCACACTTGTCAGTGTCTATGATTACAGAAGTCAAGCTGCTTTCAAGTCATATTCAGAAACACTGAAAATGTGTGTCTTTTGATAGTCTGCCAGCAGCGTAGAGATACATAACCAGTATGGCTACAGCACATCATAAAATTTTATTTCCTGCAGATTTGTCTGCCACAGAACATTTACTTGCTGCCAAAAAGGTAAAAAATATGCTAACAGTCCTGGGTTTCCTTTATGCACACTGAAATTTTTGAAACCATCCTTACAGCTACTATTTTTTCCTTCTTGCAACATTTGATGTACTCTACTTTTGAGGTGTGGGGAAAATTTATCTTTAGAAATGGATTATTTTCGTACTGCTATCTAGCTTCTGGAGAATACTGGCATTCTAGGGAACAGCCCAAATGATTTAATTTGGGCCTCCTCTGTGTGTCTTAGGCACGTGCCCACCACATGGCACTGCACGTCTTCTCTTTACTGGAGCCTTTGTGGGAGCAACATTTACATGGTGTATTTAGATCTGTGTATTGTTTCACTCAAGCCTCTTGTAGCAGAGATGAGTGCAGAGCAGGCTCAATGCCAGTTCAGTTGTTTCACGGTTGCCAAATGTAGAGGGGCTAAAAAAGTCTCTTTGGAGCTATATAATGGGACAAGTATTTTTGTCTCTGTTGCAGGGCTCTTAGTACAACATTAGAACTCAACAAGAATGGGACTGAGCAATGGCTTCAGCTGCCAAGTGATAAAATTAATTAGAGACTGACCCTGTGCCACCAGCACCAATTTCAACAGGAAAACAACTATTCTTAAAGTCTGCTGAGGCTTCAGTGAATTTGTCCTGTATCACCAAGTCAGCTGAGGGTTTTGACTGTATATCTGTCAATAACAGAATCTCTTGTACAGTTTAGCACTCCCTCCTACTGTAACACAAAAACCCCCAGGAATGATTCCATATCACTCTGGACAGGTGTGAGTCTGCTGATTTTATTGCTTTTACTCCGACAATGCCCCAGTATAAATATGAGAAACCACGAGCAGTCATGCTGAAAAGCAGGGAAATTGCACAGCTCAGATCCGTCCAGCCACTGGCTCAGCTCTTCCCCACAAGTGCTGCTGTCCCATGTTCAAGATAAAATAACTCATGTTTCACTCTCAAGTTCAGAAAGCAAAACTCAGGTCTGTGGCACAGCATGGCTCCTGTGCCAGAAAGATGTCCAGCTAGAGGGGCCTAAAGCAGCCTCAGCTGAGGAAATCCTCAATTCCAAAAGGCCTGAACAGACAAAAGTCCTGAAAATACTTCTTAACTGGAAGACCAATCTTAAACTTAAACCTTTTAGTATGTTCCATACAGGAATAATCAGAATTTTATGTTTTTATGAATTAGAAATATTTTCTTAAAATAGACTTCCAAGTAGACTGTTTTCAGAAGAAAAACTATTAGTTTTAGTAAACTGACAATTTCTAGCTTTTTTCTTTTTTTCCTGAAAAATTCCCAATTAATTCTTCTCAATGAATAGTAATATCACTTCTGAATTGCACTCACACACCTTTGCTTTCTCCCAAGTCAACAAATGATCCCAAGATCATTGAGAACGTGAAAAAGCCAATTTTTAGCATTTGGAAAAGGAAACACAATGAAAACCAGTGCACCCTTGTGAGCACACATGCAACTACACCACCTCCCCCCCAGCTGATTGATTTGTATCAATAAACTCTGCTATGAGCAGCTGCATTTAAATAAATTATGGAATCATGGAATTGTTTATGATGCAAAAGACCTTTAAGATCATTGAGGCACACCGTAAACCTGGCACTGCCATGTCCACCACTAAACCATGTCCCTGAGCGCCACATCTACAGCATCTTTTAAATACCTCCAGGGCTGGTGACTCCTCCCTTTCCCTGGGCAGCCTGTTCCAACCAGCTAATGATTTAAAACAGAAAAATCAGGAGTCTGTGAAATACAGACTACCACAAAAGACATCCATTGGAAAAGCTTTCACTAATATGAATTAAAATATTCATATCTCAGTCCTGTTAGTGCTTGGAAGAGCTCTCTTCCACTTCAAAGCTTGCTGTGCTCCCCCAAAGCAACTGTAAATACTGACTGATGAGAGTGGCTGAGGGCTGGATTCAGGCTCACTTTGACAAAAATGTGAAAATAAGTTCTTTCAGATTTTCCATTTAGAGGCACTGCCCATTGGGCAAATTTCCCTGCAAAACCCTGTGAAGGGTTTTCTAAGGACCTCTCTCTGGCTGCAGCCTTTGAATAGGACCAGAGCTGAGGCCACAGCGACTCTTTTTGGACTACTTTTTGAGCAACAAAGCTGAGCTTCGTGCTCAGAGTAATGTTGGCACAAGCACAGCAGTGTCTTGAACCTTATGTGTTAGTTGCATTATTTTACATAGATCTGCTCTAGATGTCTTCTGTCAATACCAAGCAATATTATATTTGATTCGGTGCTCACATTATGAAAGTGCAATAGCATGATGTACCTAATCCCTGCTAGGAAGCCTGGTTTCAACTCAAACGTCAGCAAGCTTTATGTGAGCTGAAACCAGTCTCTGTATCTGGGGGTCTGCAGCTAGTCATAATATTTCTATTTTTATTGTCATTGTGTCTTTTTACAAATTCCTAAGTACATGCAGAATAAATACATCCAATTCCCTGAAGAGTTTTTTAGTACAATAGACATTTATGACAAGTAAATCACCAAGAAAACATTTACGATGCATCTAATGTTCATGTTAAATCAGACCTTTAAAATAATATTTTTGGCTGTTGTTTTTTGGGTTTTTGGTTTGTGGGTTTTTGCTTTTTTTTTTTTTTTTTAGTTTCACAATTTTTACAGCAAAAGCTTGAGAAAAGAGTGTTTCTCTTCTGAGAAATAAAGCAATAAGATAACTGCAGGGCTTCTGTGAACCATTTGGCAAAAGCTGCTTTGCTGTCTTTCAGATTATCCCTATGGTAGGTTTTACTTTTTCTCATAAACCTTAAAGCAGCTATTAGAGGAACAATAAAGAAAGAGCCTGGAGAAATACCCATATTTGGCCAGGAAGCCAAAAGAATATTAGTATGTTATTGTTTTACTCTCGGGAGGTACTGGAGAGGCAGATTAAGTGAAAAAGAAAATGATTGGGTCTTGTTCTGTATGAATACCACATGAGTCTTAACCAGGACATCAACTATGAATGGAACTTAGGAAATCAATTTATGTGGTTTTTTTTCTTTTTTTAGTAATGTAGCATACTCTTATTTTTATAGCTGGCTTGTTATAAATCCAAAGGAAAGCAAAAACAAAAGATAGGAATGGCAGAGTTTTCTAGCTAGATTAGTACTTTCGAACTATTTCCCCTTGAGTTTTCATTTGATGCAAGACCAGACGATCAGAAATCTGGATGACCACAGGCCACAGCAAGCAGGCAGAAGTGCAGTCTGAATTATGCAAGAATGGGGGCTGCATTTCATGAACCAGGAAATTAAAAATAAACAAACAGCTATTAGCACTGGAAAGCAGGGATTTCGCACTTCCCAGCAGCATATAACATGTGCTGCTAGCTCCAGGAATTTGTGAGATTATACTATATATGGTAACTGTTTGCTCTTTCCAGGCGAAAACAGGGCAGCAGAACTGATTAGGCAGAGAAGCCAGAAATGCCCTCAGCACCAAGCCAGCTTTTCGGCCATTCTGCTGTAATATGGTCATCACAAATACTGAAATCTGTAGCAAATAAAGATACAAATGTTTAGATGCCTGTTCTACAGAGGTCAAAATTTTCACTGACATACCTGAAGGCTCAGAGATCATGTGTATTTATGAACAACTGCTTTTTATTAGGATATGTAAATCTCACCATATCTTTAGTTTTGGCTGCTAAGCCCAGTGACATTTCTAAATATGTCATTGAACATACTTTGCTATGTAGTCTTTTTATAAAATACTGAAATTCCTGAAATAATAACCAGTATAGTCATCCTAGTTAAGAAAAAAGGTAGTTCTTGATTAGTCTTTAGTGTAATGAACTCATTTGGTTTTCTATTCCAAATAGCAGCTCTGACTTGATGAAGATTGAATGTTAATGTTGATCTTTACTAGGAGTTAACTTGAAAAAAAGTAGTGACTTTTCAAAGCCTTTGAGCCTCAAGTGGTTCAAAGAAACAGTTTATGATATTCAGCATTGTGTGTTACTGAAGAGTCCCCTATGAGAGCACTGAAAAGACTTCTCTCTCCCTCCCCACACTCAATAGCCTGATCATAAATTTAACAAACCTGCAGTAAATCATGCCTGACATGCCAATGCAGGGATTTCTGCTTTGGCTGTTTCAGACTATAATTTCTCCAGTGCTGTAGAATTTCTTTGAATTACTTTGTATGCATTTGAACCAATATATTTTAATCTCAGGATTTCATACAGCCATTCTGTAGACTCTGGGGCTGTTGTCACATCTTCACCAATTCTATAAATCCAGTAAATTATATTAATCAGATTTTGGGGCTCAGTCTAAGCTTAAGAGATAGTATATAAAATCAGTGTGTTGCAAAACAAGATATAGATTTACATGACACCTGGTATTAATCACAGATTATGACAAGCATGAGCTAACGTGAGCTACATTTCAGAGAGCTCTCAGAAGACACTCTTGTTAGGCAGCAGTGGTGTGCACAAACTCCTTTTAAAATAAGGTGTGCTAAAAAACAAAAGTAGGAAATAACTAGTAGGATTTCTAGTGCAATTGTAGAATGCTATCCTTCTCTGTGATTACATTCACAGCCCCACTAACCATTTCTAGTAGTTGCGTTGACAAGAAAATTACATGCTTTTGCACTAAGTAGGTAATACCAGACAAAAGGAAAGGTGCATTTCTGCACATCTTGTCTTGTGTGAGTAAGAAATTACCGTCAAAGTTGGTAAAATGAAATTCTGATGTAGAGGAGTGCTGTAATGACTCTGTTTTCATGGATAAGTGACAGTGTTTATACAGTGTACTAACATGTATGGCTTGACTCCTGTCCCTCTGGATCATTATAATAAGGTGATGTTACTTGTCCTAAAGAGGCCAGAAAATAACATTTTAAGGAAAGTCAGCATATTAAACAACAACTATAAATCTAATCCACAATGAATGTGCCATAACTATGTATGATATTCAGAAGAAAAGCAAGAAAATATCATTATAATTCAATAAAAGCCAATTTATGGAGTCTATAACTATACAAAATATCTACATAGGCAAGCTTTAGATCCTCTTACATTGCAGGTGTTTAAAAGTATGAAAACTTCACTGGCACACTATTATTTTAGGCATCTGCATTACTTACATAATGTTGCAATATGTTTCAAGTGTCACATTATTAGCACCCTCGTCAGCTGCATCTGAGAAACCAATTCAGGTCAAACCTAATCCTGCTTAAGATGAGGTCAAATAGCATGGATGCTTTCTCAAACAGCCTCACATCCCTTGGGCAGCAGACAGCAGAATCAAAGCAACGTTTACCCTGTGACCCACAACGCTCCTTTTCACTGCTCATAGCTCAGCAAGTTTGGGAAAAAAATATTCAGATATAGATGAGACTTGCTATCAGATACCTTTCTATGCAGTGTCCTCCCACAAGGCTAAATCCTTGGGGATGCATGCTGATCGTGTCCATGTTCCCAGAAGTTCCTGCACTGCAGCTGAGATGTTCACAGAGCTAAATTTAGGTCAAAGTACAGGTGAAGTATTTTCATTACATGCTGGCTTTACCATACCATATGAGGGTATATCATCAGCAAATATCCTACAAAGCCACTAATGGGAAGCTTTCACCAAGTTCAAAGAGCATAAGGTATAGTATGAATGAAGCTAACTTAGCAACTCTGACAGACAAATTCATTTTATCCAGATTCAAAAAATGATCAAAGTATACATATACTCTAATACATATACCTAGGATCTGAAGAGAACAAATCAGATATGGGCAAAAATGATACTAGATTCCTTTGAAATCAGCAAGAATCAGTTCCAAGCACTGTCTTCCAAAAGATCACCAACAATTTATAAATTTGTCTGGAGATTTTCAAGTGTAAATGCAGAGGTTTCTGCCTAAGAGTTGACCCGGATTTCTCAAATTTCCTCTGCGATTTTCTACAGTGACTAAACTATTCCTTAAAGTCTCCGCTCAGGTTAGCAAGAGACTGTTGCATTAGTAATAAAGGTGAAAAGGCCATGGTGTGTGTGTTTTCAGACCTTTTAACAAAGTAAATTGAAAAATACTACAAACATTAAACGACTGCAAAGTAACTTGTTATGTTTATATGCCTTACTATATTTGACGTAAATACCACAGTCATACAAAAGAAAGAAAACCAAGCCCCAACCCAATCAAGAAAACCCAGAACCCAGTAGAATTTTTGTCCTATTTAGACAGTATTTCTGTGTAATGTGTATGGGTAAGCCCTGGGGCAGGAGGGGAAGAAAGCAAAACTGTAGTTTTCTGATTAGCATTCTTCCTTATGTGCCTGTGGAGGGCAAAGACCCCTATTTCCCATGACTATTGCAAAACTCTTAATGTAGTAGAGATTTTAGAGCACATAAGCAAGATTCAAAACTTTCAGCTTTTCTAAAGGCAAAATCTTTATTTTGAACACTTATTCCACTAATGGGTATGGTTTATGTTGCATTTCAAAATCTAGCTTGGTTTCACACTACAAACCAATAATAAGTGATCTGAATTTATATATCTGCTTTGTTTAATGATTCCATTCCACTTCCAAAATCAGGAGCATCCCTTTTTTTATCCATCTGTATTAATTTTTTCTTTTAGATAATCCTTGTTTCTTTGCCTTCCTTCCCTGTGATGCAGACTTTAAGCAATAAAAAATCTAAGCAATTAAATCTTTGCATATGATGATAAAGTCTTTGCTGTCCATTTTCCAATTAAGAGTTAACTTATATTTTGACCTCTGCTTACCCTTTTATAATGTACTTCTCTATTTATACAGCGGAAACCCGCTACAAGAGAATTCAAGGTGGTAGCCACAGTACTTTCTTCTCTCAAAAGCCTGTTCTTCCTCACTTGCCTGCTGCTTCTTGATATTTCTGTCCCAGTGCTGGGACTCACTTATAATGAAACATTTTAAGTAAAGCTCTCCACTGCAGTATTAGAACAAAAGGAAGGAAGCAAAAAATGAAGGAAGTTGAGTAAAAATGCATTTTTTTTTGCTACATTACTGGAATCTGCATTCTATACATCTTTGTTAAAGCCATCTATCATATGTCAACATTCAATTTATCAATCCAAATCTCTTTTGCACTGTGGTTAGTTTTCTTGGTTGTGAAGAGTGACTTCTTCTGGTCTTACTTAGTGTATCTATTTCTTCACTATTTTGCACCAAATAATTGGGGCAAAAAAAATAAAGCCCTGATTTTGTTTGGGGTTTTTTTGGTTGGTTTTTTGTTTGTTTGTTGTTTTTTTTCTTTTCCCTGGGAAAAATTGTTCCAAGTTCCTTAGAGTATTTGTCATCTGCCTATTTGAAAGGTGAAATTTTATAACTATACCTCCCAGTTATTATAACTTCAGGTCCACTTCACATCAGCTTAATGCAATGGACACTTTTTACTTGTGCTGAGCAAAATTTTAAATACAAGGTATGTGGCATAACTTCACTATTATTAAAATGGTCTGAGAAAGAGGTGACTGGATATGCAATAAACGGGAATATTTTTTTTTACTTGTGTTAGGCTACCATGATTATTAGAAGGCTTTTTCCCCCCCTCATATCATAAGCAAATATCTGTTGCAAATCTTCATGAAGGTTTTCTTGCTCATATAATCAGACACCTCTGATACCCACATAAGAATCAATATGTCTTTTTGTCAGCCAAGGACAAAATGTAGTTTCTAGTAGAAAATGTTTGGGGTTTTTTTGTTTGTTTGCTTTGGTTTTTTTTTAATTTTTGTGATTTAGCACTTCCACTTTGCTATCATTACCACAACGTGTGAATAATAGAATGCTAGAAATATGTGGGCTTGAATGACAAACAAAACTAATTACAAAGGTGGGGTAAAAGCTTTGAAGCTTGTTATAATGGCTTGCCTTTACACAGATTGCAGTTGCATTTGCTGATAAACAGTGGTTATGAGATTTTTTTCTATTTATTGCCATGTGAATTTAGAACTGGTCTCTGGTTTACAGTAGTATTCAGGTGACTATATTCCAGGAAGCTCAGCACATGATCCAGGTACTCCTGTTCTCTCATTACATTAGATACAGCTACAGGAACTCTTCCAGACACTCTAAGTTGCAGTAGACCCTACTAGATACTAAGGTGGACAGTAATAACTTCCTGAATTGTCTGTCATGGATCACAGGACTATCGTAAGTCAACACCATAAGGTTACTGTAAAATAGGCAAAAAATCAGTATAAGGTATGTAAAAGGGAGCTTTGCGCTAAAGTTCTCTTCCACGGTTAATTTTCTACAATTCTGCAGATTTTTTAAGAGATCTTGATCAGAAAAGCATGTCCATTTCAGGATAATACACCAGTTTGTAAGCCGCTTCACCTGTGTCAAAGCGCAAGATGATAGGAGAAAAGCAAATAGTTTGTAAGGGATATCAGGTATTACAAGGACCTATTAGCCTGTACAGGCAAAGTAGTGACTATAATTTAGTTACACACAAACCAAGAAAAATGTCTAAATTACAAAAAATGTTATTGGCCAGTGGAGTAGATGGCATTAGCATATCCAGCTCTACTTTCTGCATGAAGGTGGCATCCCTTTGCAGCCCACTTGTTGAGGGCAGATGTTCTATTAAGCACATTTCAATTAATAAACTCAATCTTACAATGAAGCTAAGCACTAGTTTTTCTGGATTAATTTTTATTAGGAAGAAGCATACTTTTACACTAATGTGTATCAGTGATTTAGTGTACATCTACCTAGGAATGGCTTTACTCTTAATAATCTGTGAAGAATATTAATATGGATTGAAATAATGCAACTATATTCAAATAAATGTTTCCAAAAGAAAATAACTACTGAAAGAAGAGATCTTGAATAGATATTTTTTCTTGACTGAAGATACAAATATGCTGCTGAAGAGATGTATTTATTAAAAAGCTGTGCAAGAATGTGTGTAAGGTATTTGAATAGTCTGCAAAGATTATTAATAAGACTGAAAATAGCTTATTTTCAAATTTCCTCAAACAGTCATGAAAATCTGGAAGAAGGCTATAAACGAGAGGAAAACAGACGAATAAATTCAGGAAATACGAAGTACGATTGTACACGGATGGAGTGAGTTACCCGTACTCCTGTTTGCAGCTCTGGCACAGAAGAAACTGTACACCTTAGGAAGAATATTTCTCTTTGTAGGGGAAAGTGATAAAACTTAGCTTTACACAGAACCATTAAGTCTTCCTGCAGAATTTCACTGATCTACTTTGACTAATGTCTTCAACAACACAGACTTTGAACACTACAAAGTAGAAAATTAAAGTTTAAAAAATCCTCCCTGTCACCTCTCCATAATAGAAAAAAAGGCCCAGTAATTTCCTTGCTTTTTTCAATCCAACTAACAAAAAACAGAGTAAACCTAGCTAGGAAGCAAAACTAGGCAGAATAAAATAAATACCACTTCATTTAGGTGAAGGGATTCAATCAGAACTCATTTCTGGTGTTAAACATCACATATAAAATACTCACAGCAACTGTTTGCTATAAACCATTTAATCCCTAAAGGTAGAAAACCAGTATAATTATGTCCAAAAGTGTTAGGGTTTGCTATCTCCTTTTAATTTATTAAAGAGACGGGGACAGCAAAGAAATAATCTGGAGACCATGCTAGCTAAAGTTCAGAATTCTGTGCCAAAGCCATATACAACTGATGTTGAAATATGAAAGACAAGAGATAGTTACAGCTTTAGTTTGCTTACTGTTGATGCTTCCTGATTTGTTACACAAGTACTGAAATATCCACAGGAGGATCTTCTTGTATCCGCAGGAAATCACAGACACAAGAAATGACCTTGTAACACCTCCCGACCAATCTCCACACCTGAAAATGCTGAGTAATTTTAGATGAACATTTGAATGTTGAGAGTCTGTAAGCATCTCTTTTCAGGTACTCATCTCCTTTCAAGGTGCGTCATTAATGTGAACAAGTCATTACTGGTCCAGCTAAAACATGTGAACTCAAAATTATTCTCCCTAAAGAGCTCTTTACAGTGAATTTCAAGGACTGGATTTCTAAGATTGTCGAGTACCATAGTTCCAGACAAAGTCAGTGCAAGTCCTCAACATAATTCTGAAAAGAGAAGACGACCCAAACCCACATCCTCTAATTTCAGCTACCTTGAATGGAAGGGATTGGTAGTTCAATCACTGCACTCACAGAAGGAAACAGGCTTAAAATCTGCACCATCCCTGCTGGCTTTACTGTAACATTAAAATTTATTTTTGGCATATAGTTTTTATCATACACCTGGTCTCTAGCAATGATCAGTATAGAGGTAATAATAATTTAAAAGCTTTAAGTAAAGGCTTAAAGGCTTCTGAAAAGGTTTCAACTGAATCTGAATGGGGGGTGCTTGAAAGATTTTCGCCGACAATAATCTTTTCATGGTGAAATGATCGAGCAATAAAGAGATGATGAAACAAGCCTGAAAGAAACAGATGTTGAAAAGATGAACAGGCAATATTAAAGCATTCTTCCAGGATAAAGCAGCCGATAGCCTATAGCCATGCCAGTGATGGCTTGGTTCACAACACTGCTATGAGAAAACCAGCGGATCTTTTTAACTTGCGACATTATTTAAGGCCCCTCTCAGACTTTGTTTCTTACTTTGGAGGAATTCTTGACAGATCACAACCAAAAGCTTATTTCTGACACTGTTTCCATGGGAGTTTGTGCCCAGGCATACTCAGAGGCCCCTCTGGCTATCCATCTGCATGTTAGCCAACAGAACACTTTTAAAAATCTGGCTTTGTGTTACCAGCTGTCAGTACAGATTGAATTCCTGAGGAAAAACTACTGGGAGAGAAATATGCAGGCATACATTCAGAAAGCCAGAGGTTTTTCATTACCTGGTTTCTTTACATTGCCAGAACATTGTAAAGCAGAAATTCTGTTCACAGCAGGCACACAGAGGATTGTCCTAATGCATGCAAACCCTGTACTCTACAAAGCTGTTAGATCATTCTCCCAGATGAGCAATGCCACCACCTCATGCAGCAAAGGAAAAAGAAATGAGCTTCTGAAACAAAGCAAAGCAAAGCAACGTTGGGCATGACTGACTCAGACTGAGCTGGTTTTGGCTGCATACATACTATATTCTCAACCTTAATACGAATAATATTACTGCTTCAGAATCACAAGATTACTGCCTCTTAATCACAAGAACAAGACTGACATGTTAACTACCAACTGCAATACTGCACTGTTATTTCAATTAAACACCTCCAAAAGCTGAATTTGTGACTGCTAAATTAGTGCAGTATTTCTTGACCTTCACTCGACCACCTCACGCTCTTTTGGCTAATGATATTGCTCAATTTTATCAATTGCTTAATAAAGTGGAGTCAGTTCTTAGTCCTTTGGTGGGTCATTTTTTCTTACGCTGGTAGCACTAAGATTTCACTGCCAATGTAATGGTCGAAAGAATGTTGTACCATCTTACAGCACTAAAGTTTAGTGAAACGCATTCTGATGCGCGAATGAGCACATGCTTTCTTTAAAAGGAGCTGGAGGTGGCCATCTGCAGTCACAGATATTTCCATGTGTTTAGGATATGCATGTTTCATGCATTGCAAAGAGACTGGTGCCATTGTCCTTCTACCACTTGGCATTACAAAGATTTTACATTTCCATGAATGATGACTGACTATAACAGTTCCGGCACTGATGGAAAATACTGCTATTGTAAGATATGCAAAATACAGCTTCCAGCAGAGATCAACACAGCATGGTTCTCAAAAGCCTAGCCAGAAATACTCTTTTCAGTTATTCAACAGAACCTCTCTTTATTGAGCACTGTGGTTTGAGCACAACAAATGCACAAACCCAGACATTAATAAGTCACAAAGACAATACCATTTTGAAAATACTTCAAGAGCTACATTTTCCTTTCTGTGCTGTTGAAGTAAATCCATCAAGTCCACTAAGGTCACTGGGAGCAAGCTGAGCAATTCATGGAGTCTAAATGTGCGCACATTGAGTTCTGCACAAAAGCCAAATAAGTATGAAAAACAGTCTACATCTTACAAATAGATTATAGACGCAAGATAGATGCTGACAGTTGTATAGGCTTTCTTCAGGATGTGACAACAGGCAACCTTACAGAAACAGCTAGCATCTTTCTGGCTTTCAACAGTTTGGATAAGTGGTAAGAAATACACACACTGCTCAGGGAAATGGATCAGTGATGCAGCCTGGTTTTGCTTCACTGAATTTAACAACTACCAATTCAAATATTAATTCCTAACAAAACTCTTCTTAGTGTTTTGTCACCTCAAAGCTCCTTAAATTACATCCCAGCTGATCACTGCCTTTTTCCACAAAACAGCTCTGACCCATTCATGTCATGAACTTGACAACATGTGGAAGGCACTTGACTTCAGCAAAGAGGGATATTTCAGACAGTGGTGTGTGTAGCTTATTGACTGAGAGAAGCAAATGCAAATCAATGATAAAAATGCCTCTGGTGGTCAATGAGTAAGAGTCTGATCTGCTGCCCACTGAGCTTAATGTTCTCTTTTGATGATTTAAAATAGACATTGGCTTATCACAGCCCCCACTCTCCCCGACTGAAAAGCAGGAGAGGCATCATATTCACAGTTCACCAATGGGTTGCAACTATGTTAGTCTTGAAAAACTTGTTTGATTAATAAAATATAATGAGTGGAAAGATTACAATTTTCCTGGCCACCAACCACCAGTGTTTATAAAAATAAATATATAAAGCAGTGATATTTGGTATCATGCTCTACTAGCCCATGCATTTTACATCTTTCTTTCACTGCTGGTATTAATTTACAGTTTTATTTTCATCTCCCTAATAATCAATATATGTGTGTGCCCGACATCATCCAGCCACCATTTTTCTTCAGTCTTTTTCTGTATGCATCTTGAATGATTTGGATGGCTGTATGTAGTTAATTCACATTTTTACCTTGTGTATATCAGTTCTTCCTCCCATCAGAAAGAGATTCTTTGTTATATTACATTAAAATAGGATACAATGCTCTGATAAACCATTACCGGTTCCTAGCAGTTCAGCTGTATAAATGTACTTCTGTCATCTTTAATATCGTTGACGTTGTGATTCAGTTTCTAAAAGCATAAGGACATATAATGATACCATACTTCTGCAGCATAATAGACAGGAAATACATCTTCAATATATCAACTAAGAAGTTGTGCAAATTGACTACAAAATTTTCCGTGTTTCCCAGAGAGACAAACCCCTTCTATCAGGGTACAAGATACCAACTTCTCAGTTCAGATTGCTCTTTTGAAGCAGAAATACCTCTTTTACATTTGACTTCTCTCTCTCTGGTTTACATGCAGCTTGAAGACAAGCTAGCAAACTACACAAAAACAATGTATGTGATAAGTTAGTAATTTCTTATGCAAATATTATGTTCTGCTTCAGGGTGTATCCTTAAGCTGCATCAGATATTTACCTCAGTTTCTGAAAGCATCCCTTCTGCTAGAGCAAAATGGTATGTCTTGTAGAAAGGGAATTATACTGAAGCTTAAGATGAAACAATCTGCAGGCATTTCAGAAGGCATTATTGCTAGAAATGGCAAGAATAAGCAATAAGATTTTGCTGCCTAGCAATTATCTATCATTTAAAATTCATATTGGGTAACTGAAAATCACAGAGATGAAAGGAACCAAGGAAGTTTACTCCTCTGATTATATTAGGTTATCTACCTGTTGATATATTTGTGTAACTCTTTCTGACCCTATTCACATATATTTTCTCACCAACAGCCTCTATTTTCATGACATAAAGCAGTATGAATTAATTTACCATCTCCTCATATTCCTTACTAGAACTTGTATATTTTGTCCAATTAGCAATTGACATATTTTCTTGACTACATACAAGAATTTGAGAAAAATATTCAAAATCACCTCATTATTTCTTTGAGTCTTTTTAATTTGCTGACTACACTCATCATTAATGCTGAGATGTCAATGTTAGCTCTTCTGAAATTACAATGACCTTATTTTGAATTCCTAAAGTTAAACATTATGCGTCAATTTTCGGACACAGCCTGACCAGTCTGGCCTACATCAAAACATGAAAAAGGTCTCAAGGACACCATTCTGAAGGGTGCAAAAGAAAGCCCTAGCTATACAGGCTTCCTTCCTGGAAAAATATCACCTCTAAATTGGGTGGAGGATATGCAAACAACTTCTTTAGATGGTGGAGTTTCACTGTGTTACTGCTCAGATATAGGCATTACCGTGACTGAAAATTCCTGGCTCTAAGACAAAAAATTCAAGGTTACTTTAACATAGCTTTCTCTGTATTTGATAATACCTATTTTCTGCTAAGGAAAAATTAGTTTAGAACTTCTCCTGCCTCACACTGCAATTATTTTTTTCATTAGTTAGAGCAGCTGCCAATTTACTATCCTTTCTGACCTGTATTATCTTGGTATAGAAGCCAATCTAACAGTGATAAGCATTTCTGAGCAGGAAGGGGCTCAGTGTTCACTCTTCAGGGGATAGACAGAAATGATACAATCAACATTCCTTATCAGATAACAAATGCAAACCCAGTTCTGACTCGGTTCTCAGATAGCTATGAGTGAATTAGCTCCCACATAATATTTTACCTCAAAAATCAGTAAAATAATTAATATAAATGAAAAAATATTTAGTATTATAAATTATGTATTTATAATATTATTTTAATAGTCACTTCTGTTTCCATTATAGGTATTTCAAGCATGTCATATCTGACAGTATCACTGCACATGAATACGACAGTAATGAAGCTAATAATGTACTTCTGAAGATAACACAAAAGGAAATAAGCTGCAACCTGCATATATAATTGCATTTACAAAAGAGTTCCACTATTAAAATTATTAGAGAAGAGAAATATCTGTTAAGAAATGAAACCTACCCCTCTTTCTGAGCAATACTGTTGACTACACTACCTATAACAGAAATTCAATTTGATGTTCCAGGAAACATTTCTAAACACATTGGTAAATAACAAGATAGATAGATTTTCTATTTTCCTTAAGGTTCATCAGTAAAATACTGTGAATTTCATGGTTGGAAGCACTAAGTAGCCAAAAAAATCTATTTCCATATCAGCAGCAGTAGCAATTACTAGATTTTTTACTAAAAAAGTGACAGCTTTCCCTTAGTGAAAGCTAGACTAATCCTCTTTATTTGGGAACCGACTGGGATGATTATCCCTGGGAGCCAAGAACTCAACACTTCTGCTGCAAGTGCAAAACAATTCCTTCATCTCCCTGTAGCACAAATAAATAGATCACACATTAAAAAATAACAATAGAAAACCATGCCAAATGAAAATATTCCACTTAAAGTCTAAGGAAAACATAAGGAAGTAAACAACCTGTGACAGAGGTGGTTACTTAATGCACTACCGGGAACTGCTCAGATCCTGAGGTAATAAACACATTACAAAAATTCATACAGAACAGAACAGTCCAATTCGCATGCAAAGCACTGTGCCCAAAGCACCAGGTGTTCTCTGAGGGGTCATAATACAGCGGTGATGAATATAGCTGAATAAGAAAAAGCATTTAGAATAATCAACCACGAGTCAGAGCAGTTGACACTTCACACTGGATGAGACTAAAGATAAGAAGGTAGAAAAAACAATGGACAGCTCAGAGGACAGTTCTGTCTGAACCAGAATATCCCATGGGAGTCAAGGTACGTCATAAGGTATAGCAAGGCATATGCAAAGTATATCAAGTAATCCAGTGATAAGGAAGATGTATCCTGTATTTTTTCAGGGTTATAAAAACAAATACACAATTTTAGAGATTGCAAACAGAACCTTATTTTTTCTGAGCAGAAGGAAAATTCCAGTTCTAGTTCTCTTCTATTGCTGTTCTTTACCCTTATTAAAGGTCCAAAATATAGAAGCTATACTTTACAGCATAGACAATTTTTAACGGAAAAGGGCCTAACAATGGCAGCTGTGCTCAAATGCAAGGAGGGTCACCTCAAGGAGATGAGATGAGAAAGGCCTATCAGCACAAGGACACTGTGATATCTAGGACCCAGTGTGTTTGTATGGGCCACACCTGCTAATTGTCCTTTCTGACTGTACCTTTAAACTGGCATAAAACCACAGCATAAAAAGAGCAGCTGAGGAAAACCACATCCTTTCACCAGTCAAGCCATGTTTCTCCTTGGAAAATTATGGCATCAATACATATCACATATATATGGAATGCAAATAAAAATGGCATAGGTTACAATTAGTTCAGCTTCTGATATTAAAAAAGAAAAAAAAGTTTCAAATCAACACACTTGGGAGCATTCTGATTGTTTCCCACTATGAAATACCTACTTGTGTTTTTCTTTTCAACTGTTCAGATATAGCTGTTTAATCACATCTCATTTAGATGTGGGAAATACCACAGTTTAGGGGACTGGGTCATGATAGATAATTCCAGATCACTCTTAATACAGTAAGTCACTCATGTAGTGTTTTCTTATAAGTCATACCAAATCTCAGGATGGACCTTTTTAATCTAAATGTGTTTCTATTCTGACAGTATAGTACTATAGTTTCTATACACTGACAATATAGTACCTGTCAGTGTCTAAAAAATATTTAGATTAGTGAGATCAAGTTTTACTTTGTCAGAAACCCTCTCCCCTCACTCCTCAAACAACAGTTTCTACAAATAACAGTTAATCCAATTTTGGAAGGCAATACGTGCAATAGTTCTGTGAAAGCATATTTATATGCATTAAACCCCCCCTAAAATTCTCAGTTTTCAAACTGAAAGAAAAATAATTTGCTAAATTAGCTTAAATACATTTCTGTTGGAAAGCTGACAATTGTCTCATTTTCATAGGTGTATCGCAACATCTTAATTTGTGAGTAAAAAGAAATACACGGACATGATCAGGGATCTTATAAAATTAAAAAGCAACAAAAACCTGGTGGAGATATACAACAAAAAAAAATCCTTAGGCAAACAATTCAAAGTAAAAAAAGGGCTAAGTCTCTTCATAAAGAATTTCTGATTCCTAGATCTACCACAGTAAGTCTTTTCTATCAAAAGTATTATCACAACATTCATCACAAGGCATTTACTGAAGTTGAAATATTTATATTGTCTTTGCTCATAGGTAGACTATATTTGTAATAAGAACTGACTGATGAACATCAACAGTGGTGTCAATAAAGGACATTTCATTTCAGGTAAAGACTGGTTGTTAAATTCAAGTATTTTCAAGATATACCACCTTCAGTTACATATGGATGGCTCTGCTTTACAAAAGAATCATTATTTATCTGGAATTGAAGATTATAAAGAACTGAAATACTAGAGGAAAACCATACAGAAGAAAGATGGCTAATGGCTTCTTCAGGGAAAGCTTATTATTTTCTGAACATAAGAAAATTTCAGCTCTTTCAGGCTAGAGATACAAAGTGATGCAAGTCTTTCACACAGCTGGAATTCCAATGTTTGACCATTCGAACTGAAGGGCCATTTTAATCACTGGTCTAAGTACAATATTTTTTTGGCTTAAACATAAAATTTTCATATCTTAGGATTCTTCCTAAATATGATACATGGGTATTAATGAGACTCCTTTATGCTATCATGTTAACTAATTTAGTGAAATAATTTAATGATGCCATATCATGGGGACTATGTGAACTCTTTGAGCAGACACCCATTACTATTTGTCTGTAGAGTGGCAAGCAAAATAAAGCTTAACTTTTTATTGGCAAACTTTTAAATTATTTACAACCATTTAATAGCAGAGTTAAGGGATTCTCACTTCTGCCCTGCTTTTTCACAGGATGCTTTTTAATTTCTAAGCTGGAACCGCAGGCGCCTATACAAGTTATTAATGGTTTTGAAACTACAATTACTTTTCTCTCATTAAATTGTAACAGGGAGAAACTGCAATTAGACCTGACTATCCTCAGCATTCAAAGATAATCCGTCATATGCCTTTCCAACATCTTTCGGACACAAAGCATAAAATACTTCGTAGCACAGTGATGAGATGAACACTTAAAAATGGGTGTTTAAGTTACCCAGATAAAAGAGTAATGGCCACTAATATTCAGAAACAGGTAGGTACATGGATGACTCTGGTATTTCTTTCCTTCATATGAAGATATTTTGCATGAATATTACTATTAGCAGTTCCCTCTGTATAGGACAGATGGTATGTTCCTGCTTGCTAAAGCAGGGACATACTCTAACTACCCCCCTCTCTTACTTTCTCCTACTCGATTTGGGCCTCATAACCAACACTCACAAGAACAAGACACATCACTGCATAGCTCAGTCTTTATGTCTTATTCCTATTTAGTTTTTCTTCTAATGTCACCAAAAAAGTGTGAAGTATGATAATTTCACTTTTTGTAAACTGGAAGCAAGACCATCAAAAACTAACTTGAGATTGACAATTAATTTCTCTTAGAGCAGGCTATACAATGAAATCATTCTGTCTTGCAGTCATGGCACACCTGGCTGAGGCTCACACACATTGAACTATCCTAGCTTAAAGCCACAGGAGATTCATATGCTGTTAAAAGGTTTTTTTTTTGTTTTCTCTATACATTTATCAAAAACTTGATACCACTGGATGCCAATCAGTGCAGGGTTAGCATTACTACTTGCAAAGCTATTAGTGTCTGCCCTACTGTATCATATATGAAATGATAATTTAAAAAAGTAAACCAAGAAAGACAAAACAGTTTCCTGCATAAAAAAAAAAAAATTATGGGTTACTGTCATGGGTTCAGCAGTAGCAGTGATTTTTTCTCCTTCTTAGTAAAAAAATGGCCGAGCTGAGCCGCGCTAGCCTGTTTGTCTCCTTCCTCCCCGCGTGCCCCCCCCTCCCGCGAACGCCGTCACCGGCACCGTGACTGGTTTCCTCAAGGAGAAAAAGCAGCCCTGAAGGTTACCGCTCTAAAGGTTGTTTTCCACTGCCTCTGTTTTTCAAATGTGATAATGTCCTTTTGTAAGCACCCCAGTAAGAGTTTAAAACATTCTCCCAGGGATTGTAAATCCACTACTTTTCTCTTCTAAATTTTAAAGAGGTACCATTGTTCCCTTAAATTGCACACAAGGGGGTTGAAAGAATAGAGATTATTCTCAAGTACATCAAATTCAGTTTCAAGAGCCTTTATGACACACAAAACTGTATCAAGGGACGTTTAAGAGGCACAACAGATTCAATCCTGAAAGGTGAGAGAGCGCTGCACCAGCATATAAGCGATGTTAATCAAAACTGAAACAGAAAGCAACTGAAACAAAGACGTGTTGCCCAGGAAATCGCTGCTTAATGCAACAGTAAGCCATTCACTGATATTAATACAACATAAAGTAGTTCATTTTATTTAAGCCTCTTTAGGCAAAACATTGACCTGAGCTGAATGTCTTCAAGAAGCAGCAGAGCAGAGATGGCATCTGACAGGACACTTTTACTTGCTGATCATTCTGTACAGGCACCAAAATTGCAAAACCAATTCCCTGTGCATTTTATACAGAGCAGGGAATAGTCTGGGTTTTGGGGTAAGAGAACCCCTTCCAGAGCACTGCAGCAGCTACTAAGGAGAAAAATGACTGTTACAGCTGAACCCATGACAAGACAAAATAAAAAAGTGGAAATCCTGAGGTCACTTCCACACCAGAATGTTAAATCTCACAGGAATCTCTCTCAGAAGCTAATTTTTGAAACCAGTTAGTGAACATGCTACTGAAGAACATACTGCATTTCCACTACAGTTTAAAAAGTAAGGTAAGGCATTACATTTACATCTGCTTACCCTGGATGGAAGCATACCCTATGACTGGATTTGAGTATTTCATAGTGTCACATATTAACGACTACCAATACTCAGCTAGAAACACTGGAGTATGAGGCCTTAAGTGCAGCATGTTCTCAGTTTTACATATGAAAACATACAGTAATAGTAAATATTTTTCATTAGTAGAAAAAAGCTTATTTCCTAGTTATCCAGGGGAAGGCATTAGAAAAGGCAAGGCTTCAGTTTATCATTATATTGGAAGCAAATACAAGGGAGATGCGCAAGAAGGGAGGAGCATTATGCAACATGCACTTAGGTAACTGGTGTCAAAAATCCCATTATGTGAATGTCATAGTGTGCATAGAGAGCATGAAAATTTGGTGCTAGTTTAATCAAAAATTATAAGCAACTCTATCCAAAAAAAAAAAAAAAAGTGGAAGCATAACATCAGTTCCTAGGAAGCAACAAAGAAGCTTCACTACAAGATGACTGAGAAAGGACCTGCAGTTTTTGATTCAATTCCCTACACTCCTGATAAATATTAGTTGTATACCTTTCCTTAAATACATCAAATCCATCTTTAAACAGCATACAGTGCTCAATCTCTCAGCTCCTGGTTGCAAGATTGTGCCTCAGAATTTCAGATGACATTTCTTATACCTAGAAACAGTTTTCTCATTTCCAGTTCAAATTATGTACCTTCAGTTTAAAGCTGACTTGCTTATTACTGACATTGACCCTTAACTTCAATAGCTCTTTTGAATTTCTCCAAGTTTATACACTTGCAGGGAGCCTAAGCTAATTAGGATGGGCACACTGCCACATCAGGGCACTGATCCTCACATCCACATCTAGCTCCTTTCCACTCCAGTCTAAATTTACTTTTCTGGAATTATACACAGTATTTCAGGTAAGAACTTAATAGTGCTTTGAACACTGACAGTTTCAGTTCAACATACCTACTCAAAACAGACTGTCTGGCACATGGTAAGGACATGGGGGGCTTACTCATGCTCTTGGCACACTCATGGCTCCCAGTCATCTGGGACATAAACATATGTTCAGACAATCCAATCATCATCAAATGATGAGAATCTCCAGCTTGTAAAACTGGTTTTGTTGTACCTTTGAAGAGCTTATGATTAAACCCTCAACGTGCATTAATAACTAGTGTTGTTAAAATTACTGTTCTTTCTATAATTTCATTAAACAAAGCAATACAATTTTTCAATTGTAATATCCTAACAACACCTTCCAAGGGTGGTTTGTTGTGTTTTTTTTTCCCCCAGGCAATTTCTTCATTTTTCTATTTCATTACTACTTTGGGCCACTGTCCCAGGTTCAGCAGTAGCAGTCATTTTTCTCCTTCTTAAGTAGCTGATGCAGTGCTGTGCTTTTGACTTTTAGCCTGGGAACAGCGCTGATAACACCGATGCGTTCGGTTGCTGCTCAATAATGTTTAGTCTGACCAACGGCTTTCTGAGTCTCATGCTCAGCCAGGGAGGAGGGGAAGTCAGGAGGAAGCAGAGACAGGACACCTGATCCAAACTAGCCAAAGAGGTATTCCATACTACAGCACATCATGCCCACTCTATAAACTGGGGGCAGTTACCCGGAAGGGCTAAATCAGTGCTCCGTGGGGCTGGGTATCGGTCGGCGGGTGGCGAGCGGTAGTATTCTCTTCCCTTGTTATTTCCCTTATCATTATTATTATTGGTGGTAGCAGTAGTGATTTGTGTTATACCTTAGTTACTGGACTGCTCTTATCTCAGCCCGTGGTAGTTACATTCTTTCGATTCTCCTCCCCATCCCTCTGGGAGCAAGAAGTGAGAGAGAGACTGCATGGTTCTGAGTTACAGTTGGGCTTAAGCCACTTAAACGACAACCACTCCAACACAGCTCTTTAATGTAAGATCCCCTCCATATACTTCCTCATCTGCTCTCCATGCAACTCTTTAGTCACATTGCATTTCTCCTCCTGGTCCTCATTTTATTCTATTTATGTAATTTCCCAAGTGATGGCAAATCAAAAGCCTCACTCAAGTCCGTAAGTGTTTCTTTCAATTTTCTGTTGCCAAAGTACATTCCAAACTGGTAAAAAAACTTTGCTACAGAGAGGCTACTTCTCAAAGAAAGACACTGAAGATACACTATAAAGCTTGTACATACAACTTTGGTTTTGCTTTCCATGGGAAGTGAAATATACAAAGATGTTTCCTGCTTTCACATGCACATTATTTTATATTATAACTCACAATTACAGATTAGACTGGAAGGAAACAGTCTCTGCACCACCTATACAGCATTTAACTGTGGGACATGTATGTATGCATGCAGCAGTAATCAAGACTGAAGGAGAAAAAGTGTTTTGTTTTGATTTAAAGATCCTACTGGAATAAAGCAAATAGTGCTATTACAGCTGCTTAATCCAAGTGCTTCTTCCTAGAACTTTCTTCCACTGTGTTCCTGTCTGGCTTCCTGTCAGTTTTATCTGTCATATTTCTGCTGGCTTATTTGTAAATATAGAGAATACGCAAACCTAAGTTCAGTTTGGTAAAACCTCAGTAAGTATTTTGCCTCATATTTCTGACTGAAAAAGTCACCAAAAATTTCTTAAAGCAATTCCGTCTTCCTCTTACTGAAGCACAAAATTGTCATCTTTATAAAATATGCGTATGTAAAAACACTTTCTTTTACTCTTCTGAAAGCTAGATTAGTGATCCTTTTGGTTATTTTTATTCTAAAGCAACAGTGACAGATATCATGGCTATATCTCCAAAAATTTGCCTTGTATTTTCAGGTGTATTGTAAATGAGATCTGGCTAAATTGCCTTTCAGAAGAAAGGAGAAAGCATTTGGAAGCAGGAGGCTTTTTAAAGTTAACTAAGCATTCTTTATTTTCATATTGCAAGCAGCTAGCTTTCACTTAAGTGGTCAAACTGCATTACATACTTTTATTTCCTTTCAAACATATGGATCTATTTGTTTGCCAAAATCACACAGAAATACTAGGTATAGGGCTGTGTGTATATACATCTATTTCTTTACAGACACATGCATACATATCAGGTACAAATCTAACACCAAGATGAACAGCTGACTCCACACCACATGCAGGAGACAAGATGCCATATGACCAGTAGATGCTGTCCTGAGTCTGACTGCAACGCATCTGAGACATTTTCCTGTTCTCATGAAAATCCAGCAAAGTTTTATATGCAAGAAAAATGATTTCCACTGATCAGATGTAAAACATTAGAAATTTCAAATAATTGGCTGAAGACCTCAGAGCTTGTTACTTCTTTTTTAGATTAAAGACAGGCAATGTGTTGGTTATGGCACAATACTGCCTGACACAAGGCAAACCTGGAAGTTGTTTGGAAAGGATGGCAAAATCCAGAAGTGAGAATTCCAGAGTTCAGAAGTACAAGTAACGTGTTAATGCAAGCATTTAATTTGCCCCACTTCAAACACTTGCTGCCTCTTTATCACAAAGATGATTTTAGATTTCTGTTAATCAGAGACAAGAAGGTGGCAAAACAAAACACATTACTCACTGTAGAAACTAGTAAACTATGACCAAATATGTCAAAACATTAATATTTCTAAACCCAGGATTTTAATTACATATAAAATCAATAGGACAGGTTACAGATTACTTTTTTTTTATGACTGCTGCTGTACTGCAACAGACCCCCAGTTTCCAAATGGATGAATAAAGCAGTAAATTTAAGCATTGCAAAAAAACAGTAATTATTACACCCCGATTTATAGGCTCTGAGTCTATCTACATGGGTGGGTGTCTGCTGCATCAACTTGGACCATAGTAAGGCCTGTATAGCTTTTGAAATTAGAAAACAAGTTCTGGGTGCCTTGGTCTCAAATTACGGCAGAACTCTTTTTTCAGTTTGTTGAGAAATCAGTCCTCACACCACTTCCTAAGCTCTCTGGTTCACAAAATCATCTCTCTTTGCTTGTATTCACTATTTTTTCCCTTTAGGTCTTTTCTATTTCTTACTTACTTATTATTCAGTTGCTCAGCCTAATTTTTAATTCTCTTTTGCCTCTTTTAGTTCCTTATCCACTTACTATTCAGTTGCTTATTTCAAAGCATTTTACAATCTGTGCTACTCTGCTCACATTTTCCAGGGTTGCGTAGTCACATCAGGAAACCTCTTCTCCTCATGGCTTAAATTTACCAAAATACCTGCTTAGTTTTCAAGCCCTTGGCCTGATAACTCTTCCAATTTATATTCCAGCAATGAAGAGAAAATTTTGTGTTTCTTATGTGGAGCATGACTTGTTTATGTGGTAGAAGAGCTGAGAGGCTAAAGCCAAGACTTCTGGCCCTTGTTTATAAATGCATTGCTTGTTATTCAAACTACTTTTATAACATAACATTGTAGTGGTGGCATATTTGTAAATTGTAATAGATTATTCTCTCATGCCCTCCTGTTGTCTGGGGATGGAACTCTGGTTGGGATCTGGCAAGAGACGCTCATTTCATAAACTCATTACCTGATATTACTAATTCCTAAACCAAAGCATGCTCTTTAGAGGACAGACAAAAATACATAGTAGGGGTGACTCATCCAGTCCAAAAGAATGCTTACATACAGCTGGCTGGCTCATCTCTGAGAGAAAACCTGCCCTGAGTTTCCCCAGGTTAGCCTTCCATGGCTTTTGTTACCTGACAAACACCCCTTCAGCACAGTGACAGGCTAGGTATTCCCATGCATTTCAGCACAGAAGAGATGTCAGTGCAACCAGAGAAATTAAGTGACCCAATGCGTTACAAAGATGCATAATAAAGCCACCTCCATTTGTATCTATTATTCTGGAGGTTCCTTTGTATTTATTGAGCTACCACTGGGGCAAAATAACATGCATGGATATTACAGGTATATTGGACTATGCAATACAGCTGAGCACTAAGAAACTAAGTTTTATGGCAAGTAGTATTAATTAACAATGGAAGCAGTTCCACCCTTCTGGAATATTTGTTAATACTCCTTATTGGATAGGTAAGACCTAATAATGTCTCTATCATACAGACTTCTGACTCAATTCAGGACAGATTTCTGTCTCCACACTGTTAATGTTACATAGGCTACACATACTTCAAGTCTGAGGCTGGAAGAGCCAGCTTAGCAACATTTAGCAGTAACCTATTTCACATGGGTAATGCATCAAAGATTGAATTGTTCAGCATCAATATGCAGCTTTGATGTCTTAAATAAATCTTCCCATATGCCTGTGTCCTGTCTGAGCCCAAGTACCACCAGAGTAGACATTCAAAGTGTATAATTTTATAAGCATACTCAGTGAAACTGCCATTTTATAAGCTATACAGCTTACCATCTTAGAAAAAAGAAGTAAGTTCCCAGGTGTACATACAGCATACTTTTTTAAACAGGAATAATATGATCTTATATGATGTGTCAGAAGCCAGAAAACTAAAGATATGGTAGTGGGGATTTTTAGTGTGAAAAACATGTGTTACATGGTATGTCTCTATACCTCACATTCTTGAAAAGGATGGTTTACACAGGTGGTCTCTGAGCTGAAATACTTTGGTATCACATGAAGAGGATATATTCTGCCAGATATTCAGAACGTATAAGCTAGCAAGCCATTATTTCCAGGCTATTATTAGCTTTGCAGCCTTTTCTGTAGTAGCAGCCTGCTGCTCCACAACCAGCTGGTTATCATGTTCAAAGCTCTTCAAAATTCTTTCTGGAGTTTCTTTGGACCTCCCTCCAGAAACATTCCATTTTCTTTGGACTTAAGGGACATAAAAAGATTAGACTGTGTCTGACTTTTTTAAAAGCTGGCTTTATTAATCTCAGAAAAGTGGAATTATCAAGCTACATCTGACCTGTACATTCCAGCCTTCTGAAAAACCTTTCTGAAAATGTCATTAAAGATGAGACAAGCCTGATCATGACCTTGTTCTATATTTAGCTCTAAACATATTCTTAAGGCATACAAAAATCTGGAGTTGGGATAAGAAGTCCCCAGATCAGAGAGATCAAACTGAGAGGAATTTCACTGAAGGGTAACTAGCAGTCCTGCACTGTGCGCTTTCAATTAACCCAGGAAAAAAGCCCCAGTAATTTTAGCTGAACTAATAGCTTAACTCCAATCGAACACCTAACAGATTAACTGTGTAATACTCACACAGTAACATCATAACTTCTTTATGAATAGGTTCCTATACAGCAGCATGAAAAGGTCCCAAGCACAAAAGTGAATACTGGATGTATTTTAGCACAAGTTGCAGCAGGTGTAAACCAGTAGGGTGAACACACGTATGGGATTTGGCTTCACCGTTTATTTGCTTTAAAATAATGTTTCATGTGCAATACCTACACCTACATCTTCTCCATTTAAACTACAAGACCCTAAGAGGAAGAACTTCTGATCACTACTGATAATGTCCACATTCCAGTTCAAGGTGGAGAAGCCCATGTTAATCTGGGTACCAGAAGTCATGCAACTGTGTAGGTGCAGAGCATTTCCCAGGCTGTGTTCTCAACAGTGCTATGGCTATAAACCTCTAATACCTGAGCAAGGCTGTAAAGTACTTCTTTGGTATCTCTGCATAGTATTGCACCACATCTTGTAAATGTTGGGACTGGGTGCGCAACGGCGACGTCTTGTGAGCAATCCAGATACCTCGGGGTTGAAAGATGGTGTCTCTGCAGGGTGCACGAGGCATGCGCGTGGGCATCC